>JAECUM010063941.1:0-30188 GCA_016617855.1 Megalonaias nervosa | reverse complement strand
CTGATGCTGCTGCAGATCTTGTAATTGTAAGAAATTTTCTTATTGCTAATGCTGCTGCGCTAGGTATAGACGAACCAGCTGCAGCTGCTAATGCAGACAAGAGTTTCACTTACTGCAGCTTGTAATAATCTTGGTATATTACCACCAGATGGAGCTGCTACTACTATTCAAATGTTAGATTTAATTATTGACACAATTGGATTTCGAAATGTACATTACAATGAAGGTTATACTAGGAGAAAGGCAATTGCAGCAGTATCACGTCAAATTACAATGATGCCGTTAAGTACCATATATGGCTTTTGCAGGGACTATAATAATGTATTTCGTGGAGTTAAACATACGCTTATTTTAGATCGATCAGATCGAAACGACTGCCTGCTTAGATCTGGTGGAGCCGATGTACAATTTGTCATAAACAAACTTGCACTATGGATACCAAGAATAACTCCGTCTATCCCTAAAATGGCGGAATTAAATAATATGCTGGAAAACCACACAAACAGAATTTATTTTCAGCAACATAAAATATATCAAACAGCAGTTCCGAATACCACCGACTACACATGGAAAGTCACAACGACATCAAGTGAACAAAAACCACGGCAATTATTTGTTGCATTTCAGAGACAAGCGCGGCGTAATAACCAACAACAAAATAATGCGATATTTGATAGTGCTGATGTTAGACGAATATACGCTAGAATAAATTCAAAGCAATATCCGGAGCGGGTGATAGAATGTAATTTTGCAGATGACGCTAATAAAAACATTACTAGACCGTACATGTATTTACTCGACGCACTGCAAAAATATCAAGATGTTGGAAATGGATCTCAGATATCAGTAGAGGAATTTCGTACACTTTATCCGATATTTTATTTTGATGTTAGTAAACATAGCGAGTGAGCTGTAGACAGCACAGCTGATATTGAAATTACTTGGACACTAGGAGCAGCTCCAGCTCCAGCAGCGCAGTTAAACGTGTATGCGTTAGTAATAAGCGATAGATTTGTTACAATTGACTCTGTTGGAGGTAAAATGTCAGTCCAAGTTTAATCTGTAATTGTTATATAAGATGACAAAATATATTGTAAAAGAAATATATTTGACTGATGGTCAAGTTAAAAAATTAGCAGCTGCTGTTGCAAAGAAAAGACAAGTATCATTAAAGGTCAACCATAACGCAGTGGGTACTTTAACAAAATTAATGTTAACCAAAAAAACAAGTAAATAAATACGATCGCAAAAAACCTTTTGTTTTAAATTTAAGCGCTGCACAAATAACTGCAATGGCAAAACACGGCGGCTTCTTCGGTCCGGCATTATCTGTAATAGCCAGAACGTTAATACCTAAACTTTTGCCAGTGTTAGGTACATTAGGATTAGCAGCAGCGTCTGGACCAGTATCTGGCGCAACGAAAAAGGCAGTTGGAGGTAGTGGTATAAAGAAAATTTTCGTATGAATATCGTTGGTAACAATTTTATGTGATGGATAAATATAATGCCTAAAAGAAAGACGACGACGAAAAAAAAGACACGACAGAGGCGAAAAGGGGGATTTATTCCAATAGCCCCGTTACTAGCGGGATTGGCGGGAAGTCTATTGCCAAATCTGTTAGGAGTAGGAAGAGGACTAATGTTGCCAGGAACAAGGAGATAAAGTCTGCGTTAAGTAATTTTGATATACTTGATAAACTAAAAAAAGTAAAAAATTTCAGTGGAGTTTATTCTAAAGATGAACTTATGACGATTCCATCGCTAGCGTCTCCAGGTTTGTGTGTTATAAATATACAAGATTTTAATGACGGATCTGGCGCGCATTGGGTAGCTGTCTATGAAAACAATTATTTTGACTCGTTCGGAATTCCACCAAGTGACGCAGTAAAAAAATATATGGGTAGAATGCAAGATACTAAGTCTCTTGCGAAAATAATAAATTATTCGTCTAATCAAATTCAACCAGTTGGAACTTCCGCTTGTGGATATTATGGCGTAATGTTCATTAAACAGATGACCGAAATCCAGATTTTTTTAAAGTTTATTTTGCAATTTGACAAACAACCTTCTCACGCTAATGATGAGATTGCATTAAATTTTATCTAAACTTAGATATACAATGTCAACATATTGTCTTAAGTGTAAAACTAAAACAGAAAATAAAGACGAAAAAACAGAAAAAAACAAAAAATAATAGAATAATGCTGAAAAGTATTTGTGCAATCTGTGGAAGAAAAAAAAGTATGTTTTTACCAAAAACAAAGTTGTCCGGAGCGGGTTACCCTGACAAAATTATTTTAGTAGACGACTAAATAAATAATGACATGCGACTGCGATTGCGATAGAGATTTGTGTCTCGAGCAAAATAAAATTGTTACATATTGTCAGAAATGCAAAAACAGAGAAATAATTGGAACAGGTATAGATATACATAAATTTATTGGAAATTGCCGAAACCAAAAGGCGGTTGGACATTGCCAGGCCATAAATATACTGGACCTTATAATCCTCTTGATAAACAACTTGACGAAAACGGTAATCCGCTGCCAGGACAAGAGCCTTACAATCAAGTTGACGCAATAGCAATGCGCCATGATATCTGCTACAGAGATATTGATCTTCCAGAAAGCGAACAAAATAAACACAGCTGCGATAAAGTAATGTTAGACGAACTTAGTGATATGAAACCTGTAAATATGCGAGAACGTGTTGACCGAAGGCTGGTCCAGGGTTTTATTGGAGCAAAATATAAACTTGGTCTCGGTGGAGACTTACTCGGAGAGTCTAGACTCGGTAAAAAAAGAATTATATGATGATCTTGCAACTGAGCTACACAGACCTAAAAAAAAAAGTTTCCGCGACGTAAAATTGTCGCAAATGCCGTTGATGATATCTGGGCGATAGACTTAGTTGATGTTTCAAATCTAGCCCAATATAATGATAACAAGAGATATCTTTTTAATGTTGTAGATGTTTTTAGCAAATACGCGTTTAGTATACCCATTTCGGATAAAACAGGGACATCGATTACTGATGCGCTAAAACAAATTATTGTTAACACAGAAAGAAAACCAAATAGAATCTGGACTGATCATGGAGCAGAGTTTTTTAATAAAAAGTTTGAACAGTTTTTAGAGCAAAATAACATTAAAAAATATGTTACAGAAAATGAGGGAAAAAGTGTCATCGTTGAAAGATTTAATCGCACGCACAACGAAAAAATCCACAAATATTTGACAGCTAAAAATACAGGTAAATATATTGACAATTTACAAAACATTGTTGACGAGTATAATAACACGAAACACAGATCCATTTCGCTAGGCAAAAGTAAAATGTCGCCAAACGACGCGATTGCAAATCCAATATTAGCAAACGAAAACATGTACCGACAACATAAATTTAAAGTTGGCGATAAAGTTAGAATTTCTTTGACGAAAAAAACATTTGAGAAAGGGTATACTCATAACTGGAGCGAAGAAGTATTTGTTGTTGATAAAGTACTTTTAACAATACCAGTTACATACTCGTTAAAAGATTTATTAGGTGAGCCTATAACTGGCAGTTTTTATGAGCAAGAACTTCAAAAAACAGAACAAGATATTTTTGTTATTGAAAAAGTTATTAAAAAGCGCGGCAACAAAAGTTTAGTCAAATGGCGAGGGTATAGCGATAAATTTAATAGTTGGGTACCAACTAAGTCGATATCATCGACTGCGATCGAATAATATTATTATAAATTTCCTATTATTTTATTAGTACTGACTTACATTTTACTGGTTTGCATAAAGAAATTAAATGTAATTTTCTTGCACCGTCCATTGACATTAAATTAAATATTTTAACAAAAATAAAATCGTATTTTATATTTCTTTTTTGTCCAGCTATTTTTACGTTTAAAAAAGGGCTTTATAAGCTGCCAAAATATTTGATGCTCGGCAACAGTAAAATTAAATTTTAATATTTTTTTAGCAATATGGTACTTAACATCATATCGTCCAGTTGTTGGTCTGCTTAAATATTTTTTACTAGCAACAACATCATCTTCGTCGTCGTCATAGTTATGCAAAATATCTTTTTCAGTATAATCAGCAAATCTGTCATTAGTAATATTTTCTGATGTAAAATTTGAAACTGAAACAAAATCTTCCGAATTTAGTTTAGCCAGTCTCTCAATTAAGTTCATTATTATAATAATCTTTTGTCTAATTAATAAATAATAAGATGTTCGGAGAAATAAAATATCATCAGCGAGTTAATATACTAAATCACAAAGAATTAGCTGAAGCAATTCGAGCTTGTTTGTTGGGATATAGTTTTTATTTTGTTGATGTTATGATAACATTGGGTGATTCTGACAGATTTTTATTAACAGCAGCGGACAAAATAAAACTCGATACAAATAAAATGATGACATTACGATTTAATCGCAACGATGTCATGGAATTTAGTCATAATTGTCTTTCTCGGAATGATATAGAAAATATTATTAATTATCGCATTTAAAACTAAATCTATCAAATGTCAACATCGACGTTGCTGATCTTCTTTCACCATCAGCTACATCTTTTACTCGTCGTGTATCAATTTTATGATATTTTCCAGCAGATGTTATTGATTTAAATTTTATTTCTTCTCCAATTTCGAGATTTATTGAAATTATTTGTCTGGTTGGATTTTTAAAATTAGAACCATCATAACCGGCTCCACGTCTTGTGTTTTCTTGTTGTGTAACCACATCTAAATTTTCCAAACGATTATCTGTTTTAATTTTATTTATATGGTCGATAACTAAACCATTAGGTATTAGTCCGTTAAAAGTTTCAAACACAAAACGATGAAATTGATAATGAACTTGGTTAGTTTTTATACCTCGTACATTAACACCAAGATATCCACTGTTCTGCAAATTTCCAATAACTTTTTTTGTTCTTATATGTCTAATAATTCCCTTATCATTAGCTTCATATAGATCAAATACTGGGTGAGGTTGAAATTCATTTTGTAATGATAAAATTTCAATATTATCATCAGCAACTGCGCCATTTGCTCTGTATACTCGTTGTCCTTCTGGAATATCGCCGCAAAACAAAGTATAAATAAAATCTTTTCTAAACATTTTAATTCTTTCTGTATTATCGCCTTTTGCTGAAATTAACATACCAGCTGGTGTTGATATGCCAACAGATTTTTTAGATTCTATATTAATAACAGAACCTAACATATTTGCAGCATATAAGTTGTATTTGGGATCTCAATGATAAAATTATTGCTCTTCCGCAGTCAGTGGCAGATATCTCAAAATTTCTGTCATTATACTATAAGGTTTTTTATATCTCTAATTAGGAATTTTAAAAAATTCAATTAAATATAAAATATTACTATATATCTATATATAATGTTAAAATTGCGAGATATTGCTAAAAAAAACATGATCAAATCAAGAAAAATTTCTTCAGCATTTTCTGGTTATGATAACAGTTACAAACTTGATGATCAAAAAATTTTAGCAAATTTTAGGTCCACAAATTTATTTCATCTTTTACAACCTGTGATTGCTCAAGAACTTGCGGCTCATAAAAGTATCAAACTTATAGTCCAATATCATACGATTTTATCAAAGTTACACGCAGTTGAAGATATACTTGATGTAATTTTTGAAACAAAAAGTTTTGACAGCGAAATTTCGGAACCATATTTAACAGCAAAATCAAGAAAAATATTGACTGGAACAAACATTGCCATGGTCGCCGATGAAATACATCAAGAAATAAACAAAAAATTAGAAGAATTTACTTCATCAGGATCAGGTTGGAAATTTGAAATGATAAAAGAAGTTTTATTTCACACAGCAAAATATAACGTACTTCACGGCAGCGGCGCTAATAGCGCTGGCTACGTCGATCTCCCTCAAAAAATTAAAAACAAAAAATGCTGTATTAATGTCAAAAACGATGATGACAAATGTTTTCAATGGTCTATTCTTTCTGCGATGTTTCCAAAAGAAAAAAATGCTGATCGAGTTAACAAGTATTTTCCATACAAAGACGAACTAAATTTTTTAGGAATAACTTTTCCAGTAGCAGAAAATCATATACCAAAGTTTGAAAAACAAAACAGTATCTCAGTAAATGTTTTCGGACTAGATGAGCGAGAAAACGTTTACCCGAGATATATCTCAGAAAATGCTACACAAAATACAATAAATTTATTATTTTATCGAGGACATTATTGTTGGATAAAAAACTTTAACGGACTAGTTGGCAAACAGTACAGTAAAAATAAAAATAAAAAATATTTCTGCTATAGATGTTTGCACGGTTTTTCTAGCGATGAAAGACTGCAGAAGCATCTCAAATACCGTGTCAATGTTCAAAGAATAAGTATGCCTAGCGAAAAAGAAAAAATATTAAAATTTAAAAATTATAATCATAAACTAAATATTCCTTTTGTTATTTACGCTGATTTCGAGTGTCTACTCGTTCCTGTAGTTGGAGCAGAAAATAATCCGAATAAATCCAGTACTAGAAAAATACAACAACATATTCCTTGCGGAGTAGCTTATAAAGTAGTTTGTTGCGCTAACGATAAATTTTCAACTCCGATAAAGTTATATAGAGGTGAAAATCCTACCGTATGGCTATTAAAAAATTTAATAGACGAAGTTAATAAAATTTCTAACAGATTACTTAAAACAGCTCCGATGAAAATAACGTCTAAACAGCAACTCGATTTTGATAAAGCAGTTGATTGTCATATTTGTGAAAAGTTGTTGGTGGATTCTAACGGAGCCCGTGATAAGGTGCGAGATCATTGTCATTTAACCGGCCAATATCGTGGAGCAGCTCATAACAGTTGCAATTTAAAATTTCATGCTCCAGATTTTATTCCCGTAGTTTTACATAACTTTCGTGGCTATGACAGACATATCATTGTAGAAGCTTTTGGTGATGAAAATATTAAAGCTAAACTAAAATTAAATAACGTAATAAAATGTGTTCCAAATAATTTTGAAAAGTATATGTCGGTGACGCTCGGTAAATTATGTTTTATTGACAGTCTACAATTTATGGCAGCATCATTAGATGAGCTTGTAAAAGGTTGCAGCAATTTCGCTAACCTAAAAAGTTGCTTTGGTGAAAACTATATCGATCTGACAAAAAAGGTACGAGTATCTCGACGATTGGAGCAGATTTAATGAAACTTCTTTACCTAGCAAAGATAAATTTTACTCGCAACTAAAAAATGAAAATATAACAGATGACGAATACAAATATGCGCAAGATATTTGGAATAAATTTAGTTGTAAAACATTTGGTGATTATCATGATCTATATTTGAAAACAGATGTATTATTGCTAGCAGATGTTTTTGAGAGTTTTCGTCGGGTAAGCTATAGCAATTATGGATTAGATCCCTGTTGGTATTATTCCTCACCTGGATTATCTTGGGACGCTCTACTAAAAACAAGCAAAATAGAATTAGATCTCTTAACAGATGTCGATATGTTTAACTTTATTGAAAAAGGTATCAGAGGCGGAATTAGCGTTATAACAAAGAAATATGCAGCTGCTAATAACAAGTACTTAAAAAATTATAATAAAAATCTCCCGTCGAGTTACATCATTTATCTGGACGCCAATAATTCGTATGGCTATGCAATGTCAGAACCAATGCCGTGTAGTGGATTTCATTGGATAACTCCAGATCAATTTCTTAAAGAAACTGAAAAAGATTTACCTAGAAAAATTAATATCGATTTTTCAGATATCTCATATTTTGTTGAAGGTTATCTAGATTATCCTAGTTCGCTACATGATCTACATAACGATTATCCGTTTTGCACAGAGTCAATGATGATTAATTATAGTTTATTATCGCCTGAACAACGAGCAACGACAACAGCAAAAAATTCGATTGTTAATAAGTTAGTTCCAAATTTGTTAGATAAAAGAAATTATGTTATGCATTACAAAAATTTAAAACAAGCAGTATATGCTGGACTAATTCTGAGAAAGGTCCATCGCGTGCTAAAGTTTAATCAGTCGAAGTGGATGGCAAATTATATTGACTTAAATACGAAACGTCGTGCCGTGGCTAAGACCGAATTTGAGAAAAACTTTTTCAAGCTGATGAACAACTCGGTGTTCGGTAAGACGATGGAAAATATTCGCAAGAGAGTCTTTATAGAAATCGTTAATGATATAAGTCGCAGAAATAAATTAGTTAATGATGATGGTTTTGTTAGTATGAAAATATTTGATGAAAATCTTGTTGTAATACAACGACGAAAGACAAATTTAAAGTTAAATAAACCTATTTATGTTGGTGCAGCTGTACTTGATATATCAACGTGGCTAATGTATGATTTTCACTATAATTTTACCAAAAAGCAGTGGCCAGATTCGGAGTTGCTATTTACTGATACAGATTCGCTAGTTTATCATATAAAATGTGAAGATGTTTATGAGGATATTTGCAATAATAAAAATCTGTTCGATTTATCAGCTTATCCAGCATGTAGTGGATTTCGAGATAATTCGAATAAAAAAGTTATTGGTAAAATGAAAGATGAGTTTATGTTTGTGCCAGTTAGGGAATTTGTTGGACTAAAGAGCAAAATGTATGCTGTCATATTAGATGACAATAAACTTACAAAAAAAGCAAAAGGTATTCCTCGAGGATATGTGAAAAAGATGATGAATTTTGACGATTTTAAAGCAGCGCTAAACAATAGCATCAGTTTTATTAAAACAAATGTTATCAGAACAAATCACCATAAACTTGAAACTGATACGATCATAAAACGGGGACTAAGTAATTTTGATGATAAAAGATATTGCAGTGACGAAATTAACACACTAGCGCTTGGACATTATACAAGTAATTTTGTCTAAACATTAGAAATAATGTTTGAAAATTTAACATTAGCAGATGGAGTTAATAGCAAAATAAAAAAAATAATGGTTAATAACCAGCAATTATCGTTTGAATTTAACGATGAAATTTCAGGTATTTGTTTTAGTAAATTTGACAGAATCAAACTCTCCCTTATCAAATCAGATGACAGCAAATACTTTAGTTATCTCGAAAGTTTACGAGACGAGCTTGCATTAAAATATGACAATTTGCATAATCCGATAAGCCAATACCAGTATACAAAAATTAATATAGACCTAGATAGGTCGAAGGTTTTGCAAAAGGTAGTAAGTATCTTCTCAGTAAGATAGCGATGAAAGAACTATTTGAATGTCGTCGTAAAGTATCTGGTAGAATTAAATTTTATTTATATAATCATGATAGCACATTTACTTAATAGCAAACGTCGAGATATTATGTGTTGGTCAAGAAATATAACTATATCTGTTTTTTAATACTGTTCCAGCTAAGTTTTGTAGTAATCGAACATAGCATATATGTGTGTGATTTAGATTTTAACGTTGCTTTTACAATGTATTTTTTTTTTTGGGCTATGACAATCAGTGAGTTTATCTCAAATTTTTGTTTATATCAGAGTTAATTCACTGTATTTTGATTTGGAAATAGATCAAATTTGACTATGATATCAGATGATTAAGCGAGACAACTCCGTCAAGCATAGCTTAATAACAAACAGTTGTCGTGTTTGTTGTACTAAATTAATGTTATGCATAACATACAGACAGACAGACAGACAGATATATATACAGACAGACCTAAGTTCTATCACAATTGCAGCTGAAAACGTAACTATATATTATTCTAACTCAAAACAAGACATGTACTTATCTTCAAGTTATTTTTAGACAGCATTATATAACATGCGAATCCATAAACTTATCGATTATCTTAGTGTATCTTAGCAACAGTTCACGAATACAGACTTTTAACTCCGCAGAAATGCGGGTTTTATATATCCTATAGATTTCTCCAATGTATTTGGAAATTGAAATATTTTCACTTACCTCCGTCCACGTAATCCTATAACAGAAATGATCACAAAGGAAAATTCTAACTGCCTTTATAGAGTCCAAACGGAATTTCTATACTATCATAGACCCATACAAAATTCCCATAATATTTAAATCAAGGTTAAAGACAGGGAATTTCCTAAAATGACGCCAAAAAACAGGTTAAAAATAGGGGATTTCCAATAGATTTTTTAGAATATAACGCCAAAATCAGGTCAGTTTGCAATAGATTTTCCTAAAATATAACGCCCACTCCAAATCAAAGTCAAAGATAAGGAATTTCTAATGGTTTTTTCTTAAAACACCTACTGAAATCAAGGTCATGAAATAGATTTCCCCAAAATAACGATATATAAAACACAATTAGAATTTTATTCGTGGTCATTTCTGTTACAGGATTACGTGGACAGAGGTAAGTGAAAATATTTTTGAAAAAATGTTACTATAGAAAGTTTTGGAGGGGTAGGGGATCCCCGATAGTGGAACTTTGTTTACATACAGCTTTAGTAATATCATTATCAAATAAAATATCAACCATATTGTCAATAAATGTCATCACATCATCTGCCCAACCCGCTATTCTCATATCTTTTTCAGTCGCGAATATCCATACTGACCCATATTTTGGTGATATATGATATCCAACTTTTTTAATACAATCGCTTATTATTTTAGTTTTTATGCCAGTATAACTTGAGGCTGCTCTAATCGAATTAAATCTCTTACAAAATTTATTTGTCAGATCAAATCTAACATGTCGGATTGAATGACAGAAGGACATGATATATAATATTTTCAATCTCTAATTAATTTTGTCTAAACCTCATAGCATAGGACTGTAATAGTAGTAAAGATAATTGAGTTGTTCCTATCTCAGAGACCCCCTACCCCAACAAAACAAATTTTGTCAGAAATATGTTAGAAAAGTCTTATCATATGAAAGTCATCATTTTAAGCTATAAACGGCTGCTGACAAAAATGTTAACGTATAACGTTTTGGGGGGTAGGGGTGTCTCTGAGAAAGTAACCTCAAATTATCTTTACTACTGAGACAGGAGAGGAAGAAAGATAAACAGTTACAATTTGAAAACGAGAAGGATGAAAGGGAATTTCAAGTTAAAATGAAAGAATTTGAGCTGGCAAGTGAAAAGCACATTTCCACTTCACATACAAATTCAAATTTTGACATTACAAGAAATATCAGGTTAGTGCCCCCTTTTAGAGAAAAAGAAGTAGACAAATATTTTATTTATTTTGATAAAGTTGCTGAAAATTTGAAATGGCCAAGGAAGCATTGGACTCAATTATTGCAATCTGTACTTTTTGGCAAGGCCCGAGCTATCTATGCATCCCTCTCAGTACAACTAAGTTCTGACTATGATTTGGTTAAGGAGTGCATCTTAAGGGGTTATGCATTAGTCCCTGAGGCTTATCGGCAAAAATTCAGAAACTATAAAAAAGAAGCTGGACAAACTTATGTTGAATTTGCAAGAGAAAAAGAGCAGTTATTTAAGAGATGGTGTTTAGCCGAGAAAGTTGAACATCATTATGAAAGTCTCGAATAATTTTTATTACTTGAAGAGTTCAAGAACTGTGTCCCTAATGGCATTAAGAATCATCTTGAAGAGCATGAGATCGAAACCTTGGATAATGCTGCTCTTGCTGCTGACAAGTACACCTTAACTCATAAAGTTCCTGTTGCAAGCAAATCTTTCACTTAGCAGTCTACTGGTAGAAAGGTATTTCAGCCTAATACGACTCCTCCTAAAACTCAATCTGGCACAATTTCTCAAAATCAAGCTTCTGATAAACTTGATTCAAAATCCTTGTCTCTTCCTACGTGTATCTATTGCAAGAGAAAAGGGAACGTCATTTCTGATTGCTTCAAATTGAAATATAGGCATCAGAATCAAGATAGACCTATCCCAAATGCTCTTATTTCTAAGAGGTCAAGGTCACGGTCATGTATTGAAGGCAATACATTTGTTGGATCTAATAAACCCCAGTCTGAATTCATTATAGAAATTATGAACCATTCATGTCGAAGGGTTCTCTATCACTCTTGGGTGATTTGGCCAATCCTGTCCCTATTAATATTTTAAGGGACACAGGAGCTTCTCAGAGTCTTTTGTTATCAGGTACTTTGCCTTCTTCTGAGAGGTCCTGTTCTAATGAGAGTGTTCTCATTCAGGGAGTAGAGTGCGGCTTTGTTAATGTTCCTCTCCATTCTGTAAATTTGTCATCAGACTTAGTTACAGGACCTGTGACAGTTGGAATAGTGTCTTCGTTACCCGTTGGGGGCATTCATTTGTTGCTAGGCAACGACCTAGCTGGAGACAAGGTTGTGGTTAATCCACTTGTAACTGACAAGCCTTCTTTGGATCAGAAAGTAGATCCTATTGAAAAGGAATACCCTGATTTATACCCAGCTTGTGCAGTTACCTGAGCTATGTCAAAGAAAGCTCTTTAGAATGATTTTGATAAGGAAAATATTCCTTTAGCTGACACATGTATTGGTCAGGCTTTTGATGAGGTCACTTTCACTTTTAATTTGGATCAATCAAAATGTATTGATCACAGTGATCCTCTTGAAAATACTCATTCTCTTTTATCTGATTAGAGTGAACAAACGAAAATCACTTGTCGTCGAACAGGGAAAAGATCCTGAGATCTCCTGTTCGTTTCAGAGGTCCATTAGTGAAACTGAAGCCACTGAAGTACCTGTCTGTTATTTCATTACAAATGGAATTCTTATGAGAAAATGGAGATCTCCGGAGGTACCTGCTAATGACGAATGGTCAGTGAACTTCCAAAATCTTACAGACAGGAAATACTTAGTTTGGTCCATGAAACTCCTCTGGCTGGTCATTTAGGGATAAATAAAACTTATAACAAGATCTTGACTCACTTTATTTGCCTAAAATCAAAAGTGATCTTTGTAAATTTTGTAGATCTTGTCATACTTGTCAAATGGTAGGAAAACCCAATCAGAAGATACCTAAGGCTCATCTGCAACCTATTCCTGCATTTGACGAACCATTTAGCAGAATTATGGTAGATTGTGTTGGTCCCTTACCTAAGACCAACTCAGGGAACCAATATTTGTTGACCATTATGTGTGCGTCAACAAGATTCCCAGAGGCGATTCCTTTGAGGAATATTAAAACCAAAACCATAGTTAAAGCTTTGATAAAGTTTTATTACTCATTTTGGCCTTCCCAAATCTGTCCATTCGGGTCAAGGGTCAAATTTCATGTCTGGAATTTTACAGCAAGCTATGCACGAATTAGGCATTCAACAATTTAAATCTTCTGCCTACCACCCTCAGAGCCAAGGGGCTTTTGAAAGATTTCATCAAACTTTGAAGAATATGATTCGATCATATTGATTTGATATGAGCAAAGATTGGGATGAAGGCATTCATTTACTTTTGTTTGCTGTTAGGGAGTCCGTTCAAGAATCTTTAGGATTCAGGCCCTTTGAACTAGTTTTCGGACATACTGTGCGTGGACCTTTGAAGTTGTTGAAGAGAAACTTCTTTCTAATGAATATACTGAGATCAATCTTCTTGATTATGTTTCTGATTTTACGTGCAAATTGTCAAAGACTTGTGAGGTCGCAAGAGCAAATCTGCACTCTACTCAGTCCATAATGAAATCAAGATATGATAAAAACTCAAGGGATAGGAGTTTTCAACCTGGTGATAGAGTTCTAGCTCTCTTGCCCATTCCACAAAATCTCATTCAGGCCAAGTATTATGGTCCATACACGGTTGAAAAGAAAGTGAATGATTTAAATTACATTATAAATACTCCTGGGAGGCGAAAACAAAAACAACATTGCCACATTAACATGTTAAAGGAGTATATTGAAAGAGATAGCCAAGTAAATCATGCAATTAATTTAGTTGTACCTGTCCCACCAACTGAGGATTTAAGTGGAGAAATTCAATTGGACACAGTTGATCTTGGAGCAACAAATCTTCGGAATTCGGAAAGTATGAATAATCTAGACCAGAAACTTTTACATTTACAACAACAAAAAAGGAATGAACTTAAACAGTTATTATTCGAATATGAGCACTTGTTTGCAGAGATTCCTATGAGGACAAACAAAATTATTCATGACGATGAAATTGTAGATTCAAAACTTGTGAAACAGCATCCATACAGGATGAATCCTCTCAAACAGGAATACTTGAAAAAGGAAATTCAGTATTTGCTGGAGAACGATTTTATAGAGCCAAGTAAAAGTGATTGGAGTTCACCATGTATACTTGTTCCGAAACCAGATAAAAGTTTCCGTATGTGCACTGATTATAGGAAGGTGAACAGTGTGACCAAAACAGACTTATTTCCATTACCAAGAATCGATGATTATATTGATAAAATTGGAAATGCCAAGTACGTCACCCAATTGAACCTTCTGAATGGATTTTGGCACATTCCACTTATGGAAAGAGCGAAGGAAATTTCGGTATTTGTGACTCCAGATGGACTCTATGAATATAAAGTAATGCCGATCGGGATGAAGGGTTCCCCAAGTACTTTTCAACGCTTGATGAATATGATTACCTCTGGTCTAGATAATTGTGATGCTTACATCGATGATGTCATCGTCTACAACGACACCTGGAAAGAACATCTAGCCACGATTCGAAAATTCTTTGAAAGACTCACTGATGCAAGTTTGACAATTACTTTATCTAACAGTGAGTTTTTCCGTGCTTGTGTAACTTTTCTAGGACATATTGTGGGACATGGTCAAGTTAAACCTATAGATGCTAAAGTCAAGGCTATATCTGATTTCCCTGTGCCTGTCAGTTTAAAGCAACCGATGCGATTTTTTGGTATGGCCGGATACTATCGAAAGTTTTGTTCCAATTTTTCTAATATTGCTGAACCCCTGACAAACTTGTTAAGTAAGAAAAACAAGTTTTTTTGGACTGAAAAATGTCAGGAAGCTTTTGATAGATTAAAAGCCATATTCAAAAGTGCTCCGGTTCTCACAGCTCCAAATTTCAGTCAATCTTTTAAATTATCTATTGATGCGAGTTATATTGGGATTGGAGCAGTATATGAATCTTAATAAGTGGAACTCATGCTAAAACTATGTTATTGTGACCCTATTTTTATGTGTGAATGACTTTTATATATTCTGCTATATTTAGACCATGCTATGAACATATTTGACACTCTTTCACCTACATTAATGTGATTTGGCATGTTTCATTGGGACCATTTATATTTGAGTAAAATTTTGTATTTTCAGCTGATTATTCCATCCTCTATTTCTTGAATTCTATTTTACTTGCACACATGGCAATTAATACTTTAATATATCTCTTTGACAGTAATTATGTCGTACCAAAACTAAGTTAATGTGACCAGTTTTCATCTTCAAATGACGTTTATTTCATCAGCAGTATTTTTAGGATCCCTTTTCATCGACACTCATAAAATATGGCATGTATATGTACTACTGTGAGAGTAACTCACCAAACCAAAACTAAGTCAGGATGACCTGTTTTGTGTCGGTTTGAATCTTAACACTGCATCTACCAAATCTGGCCACCAAACATTTTTCCCTGGACACAGCATTCAACTCCTATTGACTCAGCATTAAATAATCTTCATGTATGTATGTATTGTGATATTGTGATATGATAAGCCAATTAAATCCCTCCTTAACTCTAAATTATTTGGGAGGTTTCGCCAAGGGCCACATTATTGAAGTAAACTCTGGGTTCCCTGTTGAGATTAATAACGCATTCAGCGACTACCCATTGTGATCTGAAAAGCCATTTAAATCACAATCACAATACTGTCTGGAAAGTGGGCAAGTTGGCAGTTATGCATTGTGTTAAGCACTTTTCGATTGCTAAAACCTCTAGTTCTCATTGAATCAATATCATCAGTATTAAGTATTTAGATTTGTGTTATTCTTTTCATTCAAAGAGTTGCAGATATTGTAACAGTGTTTCATGCTGTTTTCTAAAATTAATGCTAATTGTCTTCTCACTCACAATAAGACATCATTTCATTGGATTTTCTCTTCTGGAATTATTTTGCTAAATTTGCGCACTTTTTAGCAACTTTTAATTTCACTTTCAAGAGCCCGCCTAACTGACTCTTAAAAATGTTTATTTTAAAAATGATGTTATTACAACAAAGCAATGGACTTATGAAATTCCAACGTTATTGTCTCCCATTTACGGATAATTGATCGAATAGAACACTCAGCATATAATACCCGCCGGCTGGAATCTTTATTCATGCTAGGAGATAGTTTATAAACATAGGAAACAAAGAAATTTAATTTAATTTAATTTAATTTAATTTAATTTCGTTTAATTTAATTTCGTTTAATTTATGCAATATTTTTACAGTTGTTGCAGTATGAGAAGACACCCTTTGACTTTGCTACCCTATGACTTAAGCGGACCCTGGAGATGATTAGTGGAAGAGCAGAGGAATGACACTGCATTAGTCCAGGCTGCTGGTTTACCTCTAAGCTGGCTCTCTTATTGCCAGAAATAATTTATGTTCTTCCATGGTAATAGACTTACATTATTTTATGAATTCTTAAATCGTCCTAGTCTGTGCACAAAGTTTATCTCTGATACCAAATTCTAGTGTCATTCCAAGAAATCTTTGTCTAAACAGACTTTACAGAATAATGTACTCTTCAAATGTGATGTTACAGTTTTAATTGCATTTTAAATTAGTGTAAAAAACAAAAATAACAGGTAAAATTACTTTAAAACTACTTCTCATTCTTTTTTAAAAGTAATGATGTCTTTAGCAAAAAGGATTGTGAGAGTTTGGTTTCTCAAGTATACTCTAAATTGTTAACAATGCCAAGAGTCGTAGGATGACATTTTCTTGACAATCTAAGTAGAACCTGTACTGAAACAAGCATTATAAAATATTTCTAGTTGTAAAAGCCGAAATTTCCTTTGCTCTTTCTGTGACTTGAATTTGTCAAATCCTTTTAAAAGGTCAAACTTAATGACGTATTTTGCATTTCCAATTTTGTCAATACAGCCTGCAATTTTTGTTATTGGAAATTAATCTTTTTTGATGACACATACGGACACTGTTATGTGGTTTCGGCACATGAATACATAGTGTCCTCCAGTTTATTTTACTTTCTTCAATAAAATCATTCTGCTGCAAATACTAAATTTCATTTTTCAAACATTCCTGCTTCAGATAATTTATCCTGTATTTATTCTGTTCACATGTATAAAAATTACAATTTCAAAGTTATGGTAGATTTTATTTGATTGTGGTAAATATCTGGAAAGGTGTGCTGATATTCACTTAATAGATGTTTTAATTCGCTCTTTTCTCGTTGCCTTCGATGTAAAAGTCTGTGGCTCAGATAGTTTAATATTTCCAAATTCCGAATATTGGTCAGACCAAAGTCACTACATTACGTCTGCATATCATCGTTTAAATCCTCGATCTGTGGGATAGATACAACTAAATCGATTGAATGATTAGCAGTGCTGTACTTGTTAACATACTCATTTAACATATTTATATGACAGAGTTGTTTCAGCTTCCTCCTACCATGAGTGTTAATTATATACTTTTAAGTAACTTACTTTCTTTTTATATTGTATAAGGGCCATAATATTTGGCCTGAATAGAATTCTGAGGCATGGGCAAAAGAACAAGAACTCCATCACCAGGCCGAAAACTCCTTCCTTTGTATTTGTGCTATGCCTTTAATACATTTGTGACTGTTTTAGTGAAGCGTAGTTCCTGCTACTTCACAAGATTTTGACAACTTATATTTGAAATGAGAGACACAGTCAAGAAGATTATTCTCTGAATCGTCCGTAGAACGAAGTTTCTAATTTAATAACTTGATTGGTCAGTGTGCACAAAACAAGATCAAAAGGACTGAAACCTAATGAATCTTGACGTGATTCCCTAAGACCAAAGAACAGTAAATGAACAACCTCATCCCAATCTGATCCTGTATCAAAACAATATGACCAGATATATTCTTCAATGTTTTATTAAAACTTTCTGAAACCCCTTGATAAACAGGGTGATAGGCAGAAGATTTAAACTCGGATGCATAAACCATGCATAACCTGTTAGAAAATTCCAGATATATAATTTGATCCTTGACAGCTGTGACAATGCCTAAAGCTGTAAAAAAAAAAAAGAAGAGAACTTCATCAAAGCTTTACTATGGTTATATATTTAATATTTCTGACAATCGTATGGATGAACACACTAAGGTCAACAAGTATTGGTTGACTGACTTAGTCCTCAGTACCATTTTTTCATGTAAATATTCATCAATTGCAGGAATAGATTTCAGGTGAGCCATGGGTATTTTCTGATTGCGTTTATCCTACCATTTGACAAGTGTGACAAGATCAACAGTGTTCAGTAACATCACTTTTAATTTTCCCGTAATAAAAATTATTCAAGATCTTGTATTAAGTCTTAATGACTCCTAAATGTCCATCCTAGGGAATTTCATGGGATAGACTAAGAATTTGCTGTCGATATGACCCAGGAATAATAATTTGATAGCCCACTGACCACACGTCACCAGCGGGTACCTCAGGTGGTCTTAATTTACTGAAAAGGATCCCATTTTGCACAAAGTAACAATCTGGTACTTCAGTGGCTAAGGGTTCGTTAATAGCCCTCTCAAACAAACAGGCCATTTCAGGTTCGACAACGAGTGATTGTCTTCGTCACCCTGATTAGAACAGAGGAGTTCGAAGTAAATAGAGCATCATTGTGATCAGCATGTCTTCTTTGATCAATACTAGTAGCAAAAGTGTCCTCGTCAAAATTCTGAGCAAACAGTTGTGTTAACAAAAGGAATACTTTCTTGATCAGCATCATTCTCAAGAGTTTTATTTGCTATAGCTTTATTAACTGCACAAGCAGGGTATTTTCAATATGATCCACTTTCTGATCTAAACAAGATTTGTCAGTTACAAGTGGATAGCACAACCTTATCTCCAACGACGTCATTACCTAGTAATAAACTAATGCCCTCAACAGGTAAAGAGGTGCCAGTAGTCGCGAGTCGTGACACCATGTCTGATGCTAAACTGACACAACTGATAGAAACATCAACAAAGTCTAAATATACTCCCTGGATAAGCACACTTTCAGTAGAAGAAAAGGAGTGTCATTACAAGGATTTTGCCTTTTTCCGTTTTGGGACCTGATGGTGGCCACAGCCTCTATCCCCAAAGAAGAATAATCCACAAACGTGAAGACTATTTCACCTGACTTTTGTTGTCTGTAAGTCTGCATGGTTTCTTATTGTGTTCAGAGTTGTTTGTGATTTTCCATTTATGCCAACACTGTCTCGAATGCAGACACGCTAGTTATTTTGTCCTCGATGACTACCGAATACAGTTTACTACTCGTGGTGAGGCTGCCTTGTGCCATTGCAAGCAGCTCAGAATAAAGGCGTATCGAAATCTATTTCCTAGCACCAACAGAGACACCGGTTCCAATCAATATTGCCCCAACAATCATCGCGATTGGTGCATCTACGATGGTTGTTGTGGCTAACCAAGACCAACAGTTGTTGCTGCGGCAAGTCCACAAATAGCATTTTCACCCAAATACATGCATATGTATTTCAAAATCAATACGGTTCTCTTGGTGATCTCAACTCGCTGCTATTGTTCCGCATCGATATATTTTTCATCTCGGTAACATTGAGGTTCCATCATAGTTCTTCTATTAATAATGCAATCGGGAAGTACAATTTCAAAAAAGCACGACCCTGTCGTGACTGATCACGTCCAGGTGCAATACGCACACGCATTTCTAGCCAATCTCTGATTTTCAACTGTCATATATTTATAGAAAATACCAGCCTAGAAATACTTAAATTTCGAGCGATTGTTCATTCTGGCGGTTTAGCACCCTTTTAGAAACACGCCGATTACGCCTATACCTTTAACATCTGACTATCAATATTGCCTAATAATTGCTACAAGGACAAGTGCGTCCATGTTGAAAAGCAGTCGACATGGGGTTTTTTTTTCCTCAGATGAGTCACAAATTCTTTTTCCTGGTAATCGAAGTCCTTTTCCGACCGCTTGTTTTTTTCAACGCCATTCCTATTGCAGTTCCGACGGCCCATAACGCTGCGGCTGTTTTTACCGCTTTAGCCGCTTTACCGCTTTTTACCGCTTTAGCTGCTGCTTCTAACAACTCTGAAATCGATGCAAGGAATGGTAATATTCCACCAGTCGTTTGCATTTGTGTTGCCTCTGACTTGGATAGGACTGCTCCGGTGGCAAAGTGGTTAGAGCATCCGCATCAGGTGCGTGAGGTCGCGGATTCGAAGCCCCGTCCGAATCATACCAAAGACTTATAAGAAATGGTACTAACAGCTGCCTCACTAAGCGCTCAGTATTAAGAGGTTAGTGTGAGAACTGGTCGGCCTGGTGTCAAGATAATGTGACTGGGTGGGACATCATGCTACATGTCTGCGGAATGATGCCCCAGTGCTAGACATCACTATAAACTACCACACTACAGATATCGTAGTGATATCACTGAAAAATTTTTAAAGTTACGTTAAAAATCCATATCACACACATATCACACTGACTTGAACAATTTTAATGTCACCGAGGTCTTATTGTGATTGGTTGCAACAAGCACATTTCCGGTCACTTTTGTTGAAAAAAGTTTCAGTGTGATCCCACAATAATATTTAATTGCGTTTTTAGTTTCGCAAGTCGATTTTCACTAAGGCCGACCTTCACTTCGTGTAGGACATTATTTAATTACGTAACAGGTTAAATTTAGAATCTGAGATACTTTTATGAATTTTCAACAACCCGTGTATGAAATTACATATTAACAACAGACTGCCGTTCCAATGAAACGTAATAAATCTCTTAAAGCAAACGAAAGTCTTGTAGAAAAACGTGGAAACTAGTGTCCACCACAGACCGTGATATGCACATGCATTATAAAGAGTGGTTTCTGTTTTGTCAATACGAATTTCTTCAGAAAGTTGCTGATGACCGGGTAACCGCAGTCTAGAGCATAGTAAAACGATATTTGACACGTTTCGAATAACTATTATGTACATTTTTTAAACGCCCCTAACACGTGCTTTGGTGCAGCGAGACCATGTTGACTACTTATTTGTCATGTAAATTATCGGAAAATACCAATTGTTCAATGAACGTATTTGGTACGTGCGAGCAACAATGGTGTTGATGTTGCTTCCGACTACATAAAAGATAAAAAGCGTGATTTTGAAATCAGTGAATGTGTTAGCTTAGGCACACACAAAGTTAATGTTGACAACCCAACTTTACCAGCACCACCTCCTGTACAATAAATTGCATCGTTAGCGTTATTTATATTTTTTTTTTTATTTTTTTTTTTATTTTTTTTTTTGGGGGGGGGGAATAAGGTGGCGTTTGATTGAGCTCCAAAAATAACCTTGCGAACATCTCTGCAAAAACCAAATATGTGACTGAAGGGGAATTGCACACGAAACTCTGAATGAAGAACCAATAGGTTGTGATCGACTCTTTGTAAATCCAAGGTTAAAAGTCGAGATGGGACTTGTTAGCACAGTGTTGCGTGCACTGTTAAATATGATACTGATGCTGGCAAATACCGTTTGGGCATTAGCGTGGTAATTGGCATTATCTCTCTGTATCAGTTTTCCCTCAATTTCCACAAATCTCACACATGGAAAGAAAACTCTTTACGTGTCCTGCACTTCTATCTTTAAATGATTGGGCCTCTGAGTATGAATAATACCGAAGATCGCTTTTACTTCAATCCACCAACACAGGCGCGCCCAACTGCAGGATTAGATATATCTTTGCATTGAAACATTGCTTATAAATTATTAATCTTTGTATAATACCTTTTCGTGACGGCTTTACCACTCACGTCCTCAACCGTAATCGACTTCCTATTGCCACAGTTGCAATCAATAAATCTGACAATCGTTGTTGATCGGCTTCATTGATGATTTTGCCAACCGCAGACTGCATAGTAGCTGTTGACAGTAACGTAACCGTTTTGGTGGTACTAGAGTCACCAATTGCCGTGAATGTTCTCGTCGTGATTGGGCCGCCTACAGTCTCAGTAGTTTCATTCGATGCACAGTAGAACGTTTGATTCTCTCAACGACTTGCATTTCAACTTGTTAACCGATAGGAGAAGTGCGTGAGCTCAGATCCCCCAGCAGCTCTGGTGGACCTGTAATCCTAAACAAACAACGTCAAGAATTCAGTTCCATAATATGTCGCGTAAACGGGTTTTCTCGAGTTTACAACGCGCGCGCGTTTCACACGTCAACGTAAGAATGTAATTATTATATTTAAATGTCTGGTCAATCTCTAATGTACAGTTGTAGCGCCAATATGTCACACCGTAGATCAACAACGTGTCCGTCTTGATCCACACGGGTTAAACGAATATGTGTCAACCGAATATTATGACATGGAAGATACTACGATATTGCGGGCGTAATCAACATCATATCTCCTGTTTCCACGGTTGGTGAAAAACCAACCAGTATATAACCCTGAACTACAACACCTGTCGCTTAAGAATTGCTTTCACAACTCTCACTAACAGCTTCATGCGTCGTTGAGGCAATCTTGACAATGTCAGACGCGATATCATATCCAGTCCCGGATGCAGGTGAAGCATGCAACAATTGTTCAATTTCCGGAATATATTAGTTGGGCCAACCAAGAAGTTTTCTCACCGACGATTGTCCAATGTCAAACAGATGTTGCGGAGATTCAACTACAATAAAGGGGCTGAGTATGAGTTAATGTTCACGTATATCAATAGTAGAGTCTTTACCGGTCAACACCGAAATTCTTTGTTGGATCTCATGATTGACTGGGGTAATATCATACGCAGTTGCAGAAGTTCTACCATACTCTATGATCTTCCACGATCTTGTGAAAATAATAAATTATTTAGTTATTTTAGGGAAGACCACTAAAATGGTTGTGATCGGACATTAGGCCAACTGTAATAAACTTGCAGCGACGTAAGCGCGATCTAAGGTATGCGTGATTCACCAGCAGTAACATGTAAAATTCACACTAAATTCTGGCTTCTTTGAGGAGATAATGATTATCGAGATAACAATCATGGTTGCATTAACAACAATCTCTTGCATCGCAGCATAGATTTCGGTTAGCACACGCAGTGTCTCAGTTATTTAAGAACTCATCTTCGGTGTAGTATGAATGAAGGTCGTCGTATACATCATTTATGTCTTCAACACGTTCATGCATGATCGCTATGTATATTTCTGTCGATGATATCATTGGTGAGCAACTGCCGACAAATTGATGCGGCTTCATTAATTACTTATGTTGAGTTGTTGCCCACACGAACTGATCGGTTGAGTGTTTCCAAGCGATCAGCAGAGTCGTTAGGGTCATATAGTCAACCATGTCCTCAGTTTGGTTGTATTTTCTATACCTTTTTGTAGCTAACTCTTTGAGTAATGGTGTTATACGTCCTTGTTTTTGGTTGTTACTTCAGTGTGGGTGCAGCCTTTGTTTGGGGTACACGTTTATGTTGTCTTAATTCTTCTGGTGCTTTTGTCTGAGGGTATGCATGTTTTGGCTGTGCAGGTGTGGGTTTTGTGGTACACGTGATGCGTGTTGCCGTTGTTGTAACCGTATTTCTTGTTCATGATATGCACGGTATTCCTCTTGCATACACTGTTTTTCTTCCTGTGTTCTTCCTGTGCACGATATTCAAGGTCCGGGTCTGGGTCTATAGGACTTTGTTGTGGTTGTAATCGCGTAACTGTTTTAGGTGTGTACAGTGCCAAATATTCTCTCTATAAAGTTTCACCTTTTCATCTCTTCCATTTCTAAATGCATCAAGGGTTTGTAAAAATTGACTCCACCTCTTTCGTTAAAGTATTGAGCTTGTATTTGCAACTGCTACTGGTATTCGGGTGGCACACGCTGTATCTCAGCAACTGCCTCTCTACATTGGTGCCATTTCCAAGTACACTAACGGCTTCTCTAATGTCACCAACATCTTGTTTTAATTTTTCAATCGCTGTGGCAAGTATCCAGTAGTCTTTGCAGTTGTTGGTGTTGCATTTTTATATCACTGGTGCTCTTAGCGAAGTGGACCGGCATCTTATTCTATTCCCGTTAGCGCTGCTAATTGTGCAGCTGTTGTTCGCATTGCCTTTTTAATATCCTCGGCACGTTCAGTACTTTTATTTGTGGATTTAATTAGCGGTGCAGGTGTTTATTCAAATTCCGCTATGAGGTCTTCTCGCGCAGTGTATCTTAACTTTAAAATAGCATTATCTTTTTGCGGCCTTCTATAACATTTTGGATCAATTCCTGTTGTTTATTAGCGGCTTCACGGTATCACTTCCCATTCCCTTCTATCACATCACTGGCAGACATTTTATATGATTGTGCTGATTGTTAAATTGGCGGGAAAGACACATCTGCGTGAGACACATTCGTGTCCAAACCCTTTAAGTTCTAGAAAAATCTAAACTGGGAAAAGTATACGGGTCCTTTGTGATCCGCTTGAACTTGTCCCTAAATTCATCCAACGTGTGGTCAGCGGCACACCAAGTCCAATGAATATTTCCAAGACCATACGCGTGAAAACACGAAATATCTTTAACATATTACAATTGTCTCAAATCACTGCGTATCTTTGAATCAGATGACATCAGTGCTTGTATCCCGACCTCATGCATGCATATACGCATTATTGTCTTGGTACTCTAGCATCACATCATCGTACACAATATTGTTTTAGTTTGCATCCAAAATGTCAATAGTAGGTGCTTCATTGATGGTTGAAAAGAAATCAATGGAAGCTACGCGTTGCCACTCTTGACTCTCAACTCTTTTTAAAAATCTTGTAAAATATCATAAAATATCTGGCAATTAGTCGATTGTGCAATAGCGTACAACCGATCCCATTACAACCATTGTAAAATCATATTTAGCAAAAGTTGAGTTTTTCTTAATCCAGCAAATGATCAGTGAACGAATTGAGTTTAAAACTATATCATCATGTTTGGACCGTTTTGGTGTTTCCTGCGTGGAAATTTCAATGGCGGAAAAAGCAGAGATTTCCAAATCTTTGCTTTTCTTCAAGTCTTTGTTTTTACTAAAAGCATCTGCAAATTTCCTTTTCCGAGATGTCATTGAATAATAGAGGATAAAAGACAATCATGTCTTCTTATTGTTTATGATGCCTTGCAAAATCATGTACCGCAAATCCATATGGATGAGCAGCAATGACTGAAACTTGTGTTTGATGTAAAGCAATAAGTTCACGTTCATAACAAAAACCTGTTCACATGCAGGGTCCGGTTTAAAAAAAAAGTCGCTGGTGATACCGTTGCTGCATTTACGAAGCTACCAGGAACACCGTGGAGTAAATACCCTGGTGAAAAACACATCTGGCTTCCTTAGTTCTAAGATCCATATTCATCTGGATATATCGTGCCATCCAAGCGTTCTGGCGAAATTCAAGCTCGATAGATCTTGGTTACATGCATGTCCAATCGCAGATAAAGTTGGAGGCTTCGCATGTGCAGTGCATAATAGTTTTTCGTCCTAGGACTTGGTACTAGTTTAGTGGATTCAGTGTAGTTACGTCCAGATTCATCAACGATCGCGCACTGATAAGGAGGCAACCACGTACGAGGCACCGATAACGGATATTTGTTCTGCATATCATGTAAATGTTCAGGGTATTCTAGATCAGCTTCAAAGAAATATTCGTGATGGCTGTTGCTGTTGTAATCGTTTGTGTGTGTTTGTACGTCAAAGTGTCCAGGATCAATCTACTCAAACCTACCAATCGGTAAAGGTTGTATCATTGCCATTTCTTAAAGTTTATTTTTGTCTTGATACATGTTGTAACTGTTAGGGGCAGCGGGGTCATATCCGTCCACGTCTGGATTGTTTGCTCGAGCGCATATGTGACTCGACATTAAACCCCGCCATGAAGAGTGCACTCAATGAAATATCTGCGAAATTCTCCGCCGTTAGATTGTTCACTAACTTGTACAAAGATGAATTCATAAACTGTAACGAATCTATGAATAGCAGATACCGGAGCCAAAACATCGTGTATTTTTCCATGTTGCTGGGGACTATGCTTATTGGCGAGTTGCTTGCATTATTACTTGGTCATCATACCAACGCATGCTATGAAGCACTACAAGGATTTTTGTTTGGTTTGGTTAATTTCTTAAATGTAGATTGCATGAGTTGCGTGCGGATTCTCTGTAAGTGACAATGGTCACGGTCATTGACATCAGTGGAGCTGAAAACTTCTTCACCATAGAACGGCTACGTAGAACACACGAATGTTCCGCCGGCCATAATCATGCATGAGGGTGAATATAGCTGTTGTCGATTCCATTTCGCTTAACATCAATCGATTTAAGAAACATCTCTACTGAATCCTTACCCCGATACAACATTGGTAGTTCAGTTTGCCCGTCACACCTAACCGTTGTATAACAAAACACTCATGAGACTTCTTCAGCGACTTGTATTGTTTAGTCGTTATTGGACGCGCTTGTGCCTTTCACTTCAACGTTGAGACATTCAAATTCGGGAAGATGATATAAGGATCTTTCGTCTTTCGTTGCACTGCAGTGACTTTGAGAATGCTTTTACCAGGATTTGGCATTAATGCCCGCAGTGGTTGTTCACTGATACCAGCAAAGTAAATGTCTTGGTTGGTGAGCAGTCGTTAAGGTGTTAATACATGCATGCAATGTCTGCAAGGAAATTGCTTATTCTAGTTCTAACTATGTCCGTTAAGCAACCGGTCATGCTTCTTTGTCCATACGTAGTGAGATGCCGAATTATTTATCATTTCAATTAGAAGCAACAACTCAGTCCATGAGTTCGTCGATGTTTGTCCATTTGTGGATAATGCACTATATATCTGGTTCTATCAATATCGTTTTAACCGAAAGTGTTCTTATGAAGAGCTACGGATACCTGTATCATCAATTGAATTTATAATGTAGTTATATTTAAGTCATTTGGGCGTATGACATTTCTATTTCTAATTCTTTAATTCAGTGACGGGCTGGTACTCTAGTAAAGTAGATATACCATTCGTTGTAAAAATTCCATTCATGAGTTAAGGCTGATTGCTAAGGTCATGTCAACAACTATTTCAATCAAGTACGCCAAACATTTAGTTTGATTGGAGGTCAGGAAAATATTAGGGGAAACTAGGAGTGCAATTGTCTCTAGAAGTATCATGCAAGCCCTAATTGTTGATTCGCTGAATAAAATGAGATGGTCCGATTATGAGTGCCAAGTTATTTTGTAATATTATGATTGAAATTGTGCGAGAACCTTTTAGTGTTTCAGAGTTTGTTGGTTTGGTGCGCATATAGAGGTCTGATTTGCATATACAAGTGCCACGTATGTTATTCTACAGATTATGCCAGCTTTGTAAGAGAAAGAGGAAATCGTGATTAGTTTATAGTTCGCTGAAATAACAGTCTTGAAAATAATTTAAACAGTCAATGCCAATCGGATTATTGAATTCATGCAATGATTTGAATATTTAAATAATTATGTTGGATTATATCAAACTTTCAAGGACTTCAGTGATATTCTACTTTCACGGGATTGTCTTCAGCTAAACGGTTTTTTGGTTAAAACTGTGATTCTGCATTAGTGCTAGCACATTAGCACATAAACACATTAGAACCTTCATTCGCAATCCCTTTGGACAGTTCCGGATGATTGGGAAATTGATAGTACAATTTAGGATATTCGTACATTGTAAGTGTTTTTCATTTCTTTCTCTTTTGTTTGATTTTATATTTTAGAGAAATGAATTTATATTTTAGAAACTTGGATATTCGTTGCGTTTTACTTTGTCATGTTACTGAAGTTTAAGTCCCTAGAGGTGACATATATTTGGTTGGTACTAAATAAAAATGGTGCCACTCTGATGTTAAAAAAGTCCGCAACTGCATCTGTCTTCAAAATCTTAGCTTCTCTCCCCCAAAACGGAAGTCATATCAACAAAGGTTTCCAGCGGAAGACTTCCTTGAAGCCTCCTTCGTCCTAACGGAAAATTATGCAAGTGATGTTCCAAATGTCAGCCACAGTTTGAAAATCTTAGTGTCATTGAAGAATATCAAATGATTTTTATACTCTGCAGTTAAAAGGAAGAAATGATCGTATAAAAAATTCCTGGAAGATCCTTTCATCCCGTAAAGTCATTCCTTTCGATGGACTGATAATGATGATGATGATTGTGATGACTATTATTATCATTTTCTTTGTATTCTTCTTCTTCTTCTTCTTATTATTATTATTATTATTATTATTATTATTATTATTAACCAACATATTTAGTTTAATGCACTATTGTTAAAGAGTCATAAAATATAAGTATCTCTAATTCCCTTTCCTAAATCACTTAATCGTTAGCAAAATCACTGATATTTATTTCTATGTTCACCATGACAAAACATTACTATAAGACCACTTGTAAGTGAGACCTTACGTAGGAGAGAAAAACAGGTACCATTGTAATTGTTTTGGGTTATCTTAACTAATGAGGCTCAGAAACAGCTGTTCACACTCCAGATAATATCCCAGATTAACCAGTTGATCAAAAGACAGTTGGTTGGTGCAAGAGGCCTGTGATGCATAGGGATAGAAAAGAAGATAAATGTGGCCATTGTAAGTAACACAAGAACCAAAACATCGACTGCCTCCCAGACAAGTTTTGTAAATATTGAATTACCCCTGATCCTAACTCACATCACTCCTGGACAATTAATCGTCTCCATTTGAGAGGGCTTTAATACAAATAAAATACATGTGTTGAAATATACATGTCCTACTTAGCGCAAAAGGCACTCCCATTTTTGTGACTGCACTACATGTCCCACCATCCAACAACCAGATTCTTCCCTCTTGTCTATGTTATAAAGCGCCCCACTTTCTTCTTTGACATTGACACATTTGAATTTTATTACCCATGTGACGGGAATAACTGTGTGAAAAAGCACTACAGGATATGTTAACACATCGATGCAAATGATATACAATTAACTAAGTAACGCCTTCCTCATTAAACAAAGGCTTACGATGCATACACAGAGTTCACTGTAAATATTATCGAATGACAGCTGAAAGACGGGAGAAACCAGTGTTTGGTTAGTAAACACCTTGCCGCTGACTGTTAAATTCGGTTGACCGTTATATACACATCTTTCTATAGCAAAGTGGAAAGGGAAGGGGAATTAGGATTGTTTTGACCAGGTGATCGCTACATAAAGGTCACCGTTGGGACAGGATTGACGTATTGCCCTTTTCTGCAACAAAATTGTATTGGAAGTTAGATCAAGAAATTTCAAATATTTTCAATAAAAATTAATTAATATTTCTTTTGTTTTAAAATTACTGCACTGGACTACTGTGTACAATAAGCGTGCATATTCATATTTTGGTAACACTAATCCTTCAATAAATTTCAATAAACTTCTCATAATTTTCAGCAAAATTGCATAGCTAATCTCTCTCTCTCTCTCTCTCTCTCTCTCTCTCTCTCTCTCTCTCTCTCTCTCTCTCTCACACACACACACACACACACACACACACACTTGCATATACAATAAAATTGTTCAAGATACAAATTTTATAGAACACTCTTTTCATTTTATTAACACCATCCCAAATATTACTGTAATAATATACCGCCCTTCGAAAGATTAATTTGTTTTGACTCCTCCAATTTAAAGTTTGACACTTCATATTTAAAGACTCAAATAGAGACCGATTCCTTCAAATTTTCCCCCATGGTCAATGACTGCCTATTCTGAGTTTCTATTGAAAGTATATCTTCGGGATGCATCTAGACACCATTAACTCCTTACTATTGCTTATTGAGGACTTAACAAACGAAACAACAATCAACAATAAACTAACGACAAAATTAATAACTGAACGCAAGAGGGACCCGAGAAAATGACATGCACCTTCCAACTTATTTGGTGAGGGGATAATAGCACCATATTATAGAACACACTTACTATGGGCTGTGGGTAGTTCATGAGCTGTACGTTGTTTCAAAAGGCGACTGACATGTACACTATAAGGCAAACGGTGTACCTATGTACATTCTCAAATGGATGAATCAGATATTATTTGTTTGCATTATTTCACCCATATATATA
>JAECUM010063939.1:0-31006 GCA_016617855.1 Megalonaias nervosa | reverse complement strand
GAGCTGGTATATATGGGTATTGAATAAGGGCCAATAGAGCTGGTATCTATGGGTATTAAATAAGTGCCAATAGAGTTGATAGCTATGGGCATAAAATAATGAGCATTAGAGCTGGTATCTATGGACATTAAATTAGGGCCAATAGAGCTGGTATCTACGAGTATTAAATAAGGGCCAATAGAGCTGTTTTCTATGGGTATTAAATAAGGGCCAATAGAGCTGGTATCTATGGGTATTAAATAAGGGTCAGTAGAGCTGGTATCAACGAGTATTAAATAAGGGCCAACAGAGCTGTTTTCTATGGGTATTAAATAAGGGCCAATAGAGCTGGTATCAATGGGTATTAAATAAGGGCCAACAGAGCTGGTATCTATGGGTATAAAATAGGGGCAATACAGCTGGGATCAATGGGTATTAAATAAAGGCCAATAGAGTTGATAGCTATGGGTAATAAATTAGGGGCAATACAGCTGGGATCATTGGGTGTTAAATTAGGGGCAGTAGAACTGGGACATATGGGTATAAAATAAGGGGAAATAGATAATACAGTGCTCAACATCTTCATTAACTTACACATAGAATAGTTAAGTAAATCCAGTCTGTAAATATCGGATTTGAGATGACTACATAATTTTCAAAGTTTTTCTAGTATTACGATATTAAACTGACGTTTGCCTATATCATAATACGGTGGCGGCTTTTTAGTAGGTTTAGATACACATTTTTTCAAGAAAGAATGATTAGAAGATTTTTTTTGGATAGTTTCATGAGGAGAGTACTAAAGACCATTCGTTGATGGGAAAACCGAAGTCTAGAAAAGGTCTGAAGACTGGCAGAGATTGCTGTGATACTTTGGGAGTAACAAAGACTGTGTTGAGATACATATCATCTCCTTTGTGGAAGGAGGCATCTCACTTAAATAATTAGGCACTTAATTATTCATAATCGGATATATTATGTATAATCTCTTCTTTTGTAACTTCAATTACCAATGACTATAAAACTGCCATTATACATAACTAATGTATATATATATATAATTTAACAAATAGTCACATCTCGTTTACAAAATACTTTGAATGTTTGGGAAATAGAGACTAAGAATATCATCCTAATCTGTGATTTTCGTGGCATTTTAAATTTTTAAACAAAATAAAGGTCATAATGTGTGTGGTATTTAAGTGAAGTCAATAGTTATTCCAAAATGACAATACTATAAACTTTCCAATAGTAAAAGAAAAAAAAGACATCAAAATACCAAACTTTGAGTAGCAAAATATGTTTACTTAACATTGTATATATGAAAATGCCACAAAATGCAATAACAAGAACGTTAATTTATCTAACAGCATTTAAAAATAAAACAAATCTCGTGCAATTTAGGATGATATTTTGATTGGGAAGAAACGCACAGACAACAGCACCCTTCTCTTCAGTTTTAATTTTGTTTCTTTTTTTGTGTGGAAACAATGATAGCATTTCCTTGCGAACACATTTGAAAGGTCGCTGTATCTAAACAAATACCCATGCAAATTAAAAGTTTATTAGGGTCAGACGTCTAGTTTCAGTTTATCGTTTCAGCAAATAAAATATCGTTTCAATTACACCCGGCCTGTTTAACTACACTAGATTTATAACTTCGCGAACTGGAGCCTGATTGCTTGTAATTAGAACATGGTGTCATGTAGGGGTGTCCTAGGTCCAATGGACGAAAATTGCCCTAAAATTGGGAGAATGCGACGATTATTCATAAATTAAGTGGGGAACTGCTCACAGTGTGACAGCATACGGACCCCATCAACACGCACGGCAGGAACTGTCCTTTAGTAATAAAACCTCGCTAACTATATGATAGTTATATGTTCAAGTCGTCTATCTCTCTGGATATCCCGTTATATATCTTTTCATATTTAATCCGAATATACATACGTATCTATACGTGTATGGCAAGACAAAGTCTTATTAGGGCATCAAAGACATATTTGTAAAATTTTATGGTTGAATTTTTATTACAATTTCATTGGATACTTTTATTACCAGGTAAGTAAGTGACAAATTTCTTTTCGTGAGTCAGAGATAATCCAAAAAAAAAAAAACCCCAAAGAAACGCTTAACATACGCTATTTATAAAAATAAAAGATATATACTATATTATGACGTCAAATCCCATTAGGGTCCAAGTGCGAAGTTTTCGTATTATCAACCTTGATTTACGAAGTAAATCGCTGCTTATTCGCCTTGTACAGATTTGTGCATGTCTAATCGATCTGACTTCCCCATAAAAAAAATGTGTAGGTACATGTATGTATGACGTACGTACATTCGATTGCACATATATACAGGCAGACAGACGAACGGAGGTTCCCACTCATAAGACGCTCATTATTTTTGTCACTTTGATTTAGTGATTGAAATGAACTATTGTTAACAGTTGGAGAGTTATATTTGTATTTTTTGGTGTTTTGTTTTTTTTGTGTAGATAGAAATTCCCAACATACTAAAAACCTACATGTATATACTGTAAATAATGGTACAAATTCCAGTGCTTGTTTAGGGTTAATTCGTGACATGCAGATTTATATTCCTTGCTAACTAATTCTAGAGGCGCGTTCCCCTCTGTCTTCGCTCAGCACTATAAATTGGGGAAAACAATGGCTTTAATTAAAGGGGAGATAAGCGAGGGCTCATATAACGTTATAAACTAGATAACAAGCGTCAAATGGGTTTGGCCTTAGGCCTGAGAAAGGGTGTTGTAATTTTCTCCGGACCGGGATCGTGAATGGGTGACTGGGTTTTAGTACCGGAAAATGACGTGCAAGGGTTTCATGCTTTCTAATCATGTTTTAACCGTCTTTTACTGTAGATATAACATATAATAAAAATGGTGTGCTAATTGATTCGGGAATAAAAACCCCTTCCTCGAAAAAAACCAACAAAACAACAACACCACAAAACATAACAAAACAAAAAAGAAATGTATTAAAATATATGAAAATACTAGTTCACACAGTATTTAGATCAAGTAGGGTACAGAGATGAATCTTAATAGAAAAAGCGACACTTTTGGTTTGACAGTTGCTAGGAGATAGCGAAGATATTAGTTATGTATACATAAATTACCGACACATTGCAAAAACAATATTTTCAGCTTAATTCGTTTTAAAGCATTTCCGACTGTGATTAGAGACATTTGTAGTCAAAGAGCTGTATCTAATAATCCACTTGTGGTATCGATAAAACCTCCACTTCCACATCGTGGTAATTATGACTGAATAAATCTAGACTTTATTTGTAGGAATTGAGTTGGTTTTAATTTTACAACCCTGTAATGTTTTGAAAGTCATACCTGAAGCAGGTAGGCTTTTACTTTGTTTTGTGGACACTTGAGATAGTGTCACCGTTCTGCTAAATTTTGGCGTAAAAAGTCATAGAAAACTTTGCACTTTAACTATATCGCCCAGTAAAGCGCTTTTTTAATCAGGTATTGAAATCTCCCAGATAACATGTTTTAATCAGTAATAACTTCGCCCAGAAATTATGTTCTAATTGGTATTTAATTCGCCCAGAAATTATGTTCTAATCAGTGTTCAAATCGCCTAGAAATTATATTTTAAACGGTATTAAAATCGCCCAGAAATTATGTTTTATTTGATATTCACATCGCCCAGAAATTGTATTTTAATTGGTATTCACTTCGCCCAGAAATTGTGTTTTAATTGGTAGTCACATCGCCCAGAAATTGTGTTTTAATTGGTATTCACATCGCCCAGAAATTGTGTTTTATTTGGTATTCACATCGCCCAGAAATTGTGTTTTATTTGGTAGTCACATCGCCCAGAAATTGTGTTTTGATTGGTATTCACATCGCCCAGAAATTGTGTTTTAATTGGTATTCACATCGCCCAGAAATTGTATTTTAATTGGTATTCACATCGCCCAGAAATTGTGTTTTAATTGGTATTCACATCGCCCAGAAATTGTATTTTAATTGGTATTCACATCGCCCAGAAATTGTGTTTTAATTGGTATTCACATCGCCCAGAAATTGTATTTTAATTGGTATTCACATCGCCCAGAAATTGTGTTTTAATTGGTATTCACATCGCCCAGAAATTGTGTTTTAATTGGTACGACCATTTTTTATAATTCAGCTTGACTTCATCATATATCCTTATTCAATCACAATTTCGAGATGTAAACAAAGCAAATTTAGAAAATAAAATAAATCAAAATGTTTAAAACAAAATATGCATTTGCTTTAATTAAATTGATTGTTTCCTATAACGTACACACTCTTAATGAGAACATATTATAGTAATTGATAGCAAGTGCCTACTATTGGGATTCCACCAGTTTCAACCTTTATATTGGAGGACAAAGCTACCAAATATTCAAACTCATTATATTGACTACTAATGCTGAATTAAAATTGGGTAAATGGGTGAAGTAATTCCTATTTAGCGAAATTTGTATGAAAATCTGGGATCGATTTAGACAAATATTTGTTTAAAAAATGAAATTCATAAATAAATGTTGATTTAAATAAGTTGTTTGTCACGTTGTGCTCATGTTTAAAAGGAGACACATTTTGCAAATGTTAACAATTCATGTAATTAATATCCTTTGATGATTTTGTTTGAATAGATTGTTACGTTTAAAATTTTAAGTGGCATACAAATTAACAGTAAGATATGGATAGTCATGTTGAATGACAGCTTGCAATTTTTTTAGACGGGGTGGGTATGAAGTAGAAAGTGACGTTTCATGATACAGCCGGTCTAAGTTGATGATGAATGTCATAAGCCCGGACATGTTTACGAAATATGCGGCACCCGGTATCTTTAGAGTTGTGTTCTTAAGATAATAAATAATCCTTTACACTGATTCTTGTCTGATTTGAAGGTACCTAGCCTAGAATATAATGCCGCTACCATCATTGAGCAAGGAAAAAGGTTATCTATGGGAGCAAATACAGGGATATAAAACTAGATTAGACTTTTGAGAAACTTGCCTCCTAGACACTCTAGCAACGGCTTTTTGAGGTCTCGTACCAGCAAAGTTATCGAGGGTTTCTAAACGCCAAGATAAATCCCGATTGCTAATCAAAAATCAAACAGATTAAGATAGGGTCGTAGTAACAACACACGGGGACTGTGCGTCTTAGAGGATTATAAATAAACCCCGATTAATCTGTACCCGGTCCTTTAATTCTAAATGTTTGACATTAATATGGTCCCAGATAAGGGCGGGTGCATGTACACTGCATCGCTTGTTGATTGCCATAGGGTCCCACAGTGATCGAAAGGAATTGATTTTGTTATTTACGCCGTTTGAACTCAATAAGTATAGCCCAAATTTGGAGTCGAAATATTTAGTGGAATATCACGATCAAATCAAGTGGGGTTTATTTTAATTGAAGAAGTTTGTCGCTTATTGTTTTAGTTTTGGTCATATCACCAAAAAGTTTAAATACGGCATAGGGGTATATTAAACAATCTCGATTAGAAATATTCATTTACATTCACGAGTCTTATTTAGTTATTTTCTTATATCAGTTTTATAATCGATAATTTAGTGCATTAGTTCATTCTGTATGCTCTACACCGTTATATGTAGTCAATAAGTATTTATTTAAGTAAATGAAATAAAAAGGCAAAGAAACAGGACATAGAGTACAAAATAATGAAGGTAAGTAAGTAAGCTAGTTGGTGAATAAATAAATAAATAAATAAATAAATAAATAAATAAATAAATAAATACAAATACAAATACAAATAAAACTAAATGGAAAGAGTGAAAGGACGTGAAAGATTAATGCATAAATACATAAATATACAGATATATACAAAGATGGACAGATATGATGAAAAAGGTGTTTACCTTGGTAAGCTTACTTTTGTTTTGTTTACAAAAGTCATACACGTTGTTAACGATCAGAACTTCGCAAACAAAAAAGCAGAGGGTAAACTATTTGTTTTGAAAAATATAATACTACATAAATAGTTTGAACTCTACAGAAAGAAAGTTTAATTAAACGAGAAATTAATTTAAAAAAATAAAACGTCTTAGAGTCTATTTTCCATCAAAGACATATACTTATAGGAAATAAGTAATGAAAACAAAATCGGTGCAGGTTACGAAATTTGATCTCTTTCTCCTGTCTGTAATAATGGATGAATGCATGGTGATAGTTCAATATATTTTGTATGAGAGAGAGAGAGAGAGAGAGAGAGAGAGAGAGAGAGAGAGAGAGAGAGAGAGAGAGAGAGAGAGAGAGAGAGAGAGAGAGAGAGAGAATATGAATACGCTACCCAAAAACAAACTAAAAGTGTTATACAAGAATGGATTAGTCAGCTTATGGCTTCATTGTCAGACTTAGGACTGGTTTGACCTCCTTGTCGCTCCGAAAGAACGTACGCACGGACAATTAGGCAAGTAACTGAGTGCATTATTTATTGAAATAAATGTGAGAAAAAGAAAATCTGATCGAATAGCTAAATTTCGTGATGTCGTTTAAAATGGAATATCCAAAACATGTACGACATGAATAAAGTAATTTCATGCATGAATCGTAGATTCCTGAACACGAAAGCCATAACATAACTCATTGACATACTCATTACACATAAATATTCATCATATAGAAATTTTATTTCCAAATACTTATTATTATAATAATTTATCTCGTTATAGAGCTTCTGTATTGACATTACATGAGACGATGTAGAGAAACAGAGAAAATTATTTGAGGCACACCTTCACAATAATGTAATCTACGTACAATCTAAGAGGTACGTTTTTGGAATTTCATGCAAGTATTTAAGTAAATAAATAACATGAAACACTTTAACAATGTTTTAATATTTTCACATTATAAGCACGGGAATGTGAGATGGCATAAAGGAGATATAAAACAGTCATAAAAAGTATAACAAACAGTCATTTCATTTAATATCATTAATATCAATGACTATTTTTTATGTGTAATTCTTTCCAAAGTTATGTGGTTATATCCTATATTGTTGTTGTTTTTTTTTTCAGTGTGTAATTCACAAAAATCATCCGATACTTAAAAATATTTAGGAACGGAGCTTACGGTTTGGTAATAAAATCCAATCATTGCGTTGTGTAATAAAAACGGTCTGAAACACCGGTGCTTCAATTGAAACAGTTCGTACATTTAGCCTTCCTTGGAGTCACAAAAAGCAGAAATAAAGTTGAAATAATAGATAATATCAGTCTAAACTATTTGATGAAAGAATACATTTTTTTAATGGAATCTGGAATTCCGCATGTAAAAGTGGCCAAGAAGATAAATGATTGGATCAAAGTTGGTTGTGATATGCCTTGCTTATCAAACACATCTCTTGGTCAGGTGTAGAGGATGAGAGCTAATTTAGGAATTAATTCCGAAGAGTCGATTTCACTCTATCATTTCTTGGCATTCTTAATATCGTTTCCACAACATCTTGTCGGTTGCTAGATAACAAGTGCGATAAAAAATGCAATAATGTGCTGTTCATTATCTAGTATTCTGAAATGGAGGAAAGCCCGAATGTTGATAGGATACTTTGATTGGAAAACTTAATTTATTATCCTCCAACGGTAGAGTTTATTTTAATAAACGACACTTCTTTTGCCATTGCATATTGAGTTCACGTTCAAATGCTGAAAACTTTGTGATAAGACGATGTAAATGTCTTAATCTTCCTTTCTTAAAAGCTTTCCTATTCTTCAAAGCTATTCTATTTATTTATATTGTCCTGAATTATTTAACATTAAGAGAACATCCCGTACGTTTTTAGTTTTAGTTATAATATATCTGCACATGTACAATGCTTTGAGTGAATTGGAGTGAGTATTTTCTCACAGATTGTATCTGTTTTCATGTCGTGAACCTCACAAGAACGTTCGTTTATTATTATTATTATTATTATTATTATTATTATTATTATTATTATTATTATCATCATCATTATTAATCCCGTGGTATGGCAGTCTTCTTGAAAAGACAGACCAATGACTACCACGTAAAATCGCACGCATAACAAAAACAAAAATTATATTCTGCTATACAATTTTTTTGTGAATTCTTGTAATTATATCTTTTCTCATTTCTGATTTCAATTTGTATTTCTCGTTTTTCTTTCGTACTTTTGTAGTAATATTTTTTGTACTTTATGTATGCACTAAACATTTTGCATAACTCTTACTTACGGTAAATATATTATTTATTTATTTATTTATTTATTTATTTATTTATTTATTTATTTATTTATTTATTTATTATTGTTATTGTTGTTGTTGTTAAAAATAACATGTCCATTCTGTTTCAGAACCCCAATTCTTCTACAGAATTACTCTACTAGGACGTTATCAATTAATTAATTCCCACCTGACAACCCTAAATTTTTGTTTGTTAAATGACCGGTGGTCGCTCGATGGCATGAAATTGACAAGAGCAGAAACGGAACTTGTTCCAAAGTCATTAATTATAGTGCGACCTGGCAGATTTTATTCGCTTATTTCGACTTATCAGGAACCGTCTTCATGAATTAGGGGGGAGGAAAACGAATTGGCACCTTCCAGTTTCAACCAGGCGCGGATGCACTATGTTTCCCACCCAGGAAATTTCCGGTATTCGAGGCGCGAATGTAGAATTTGACGTGAGAAAAGTTTATATCATGACAAATGGAGAACCATTTCAGACAGTATAAGAATTGATGAAACGTTGCGTTTGTAGAGGTTAAATGATAGAATACGAAATTTCCCTGAAAATATTGCGACAAAGCTAATTCAAACAAAATGTTGTATTTCACTTGAGTATGATCAATGCGAAATAAAATATTTGTTTATCCCGAAAATTTCGTACTAAAATATGCTGAGATTTTAAAAAAAAGTAAGCAAATGGTTACATTGAAAATGGATTGAACTCTTCTCTTAATATTTTGTTCTTGTTTCAAACGAAACAAACATTACGGTTTGGAGTATAATGCAAATATTTGGGAATAATCTACTTCACAGATACGAATTTCTTGGTAACTAATACAATTAAGAAGCAGGAAATATGCAATAAAATAACATATATCAAATAACATATAGCGAGAAAGTATATTGATAGTATTAATATAATGAAAAAGTATATTAATATAAAATAAAGATACACAAATCATAATTTATAGACCTATATAGCATGTTTAGAGTTCTAATCATTATAAATTGATTATTTCTTTCATTCTTTCATTTTTTAAATAAATGTAAGATGCATTATATTTGCTGAGGAGGATCAGAACTTTAGATGTTTATATTTAAAGTAAATGCTTGATAGTATGATGACTCTTAAGGTTATTTATCTGTTTTTAATATTTATTTATTTATTTATTTATTTATTTATTTATTTATTTATTTATTTATTTATTGTTGTTGTTGTTGTTATTATTATTATTATTATTATTATTATTATTATTATTATTATTATTATTATTATTATTATTATTATTATTATTAAAAAATATAGGCCGTCAATATTTTTTCACATGAATACAATGACAACATAATCTATAAATAAATGTGGTAGGTCTATTTGCTTTTTTACGGAAAGAAAATAATAATGGTTCAAACTTTTCCAAACGTGAACGAAAGATCGAATATATCCTACGAAATACGAATTAAATTCTTAGGAATATATCTTGATAATAACATATCATACGAAATGTTTCTTTTAGCAATGACTACATTTTCCTTTGCCTCTTAAGTTAAAATGTTTTCTTTGTCTGAGAAAACTGAACAAAAACTCTGGAGAATGCACATTTGAAAGAAAGGAAAGATGAATAAAAATATTTAAAATCTGTCCGAGATAACATATGCATAAGCTAAATTGGATGAAGTATGAAAAAGCAAATATTGTCTCAGCACAGGAAAATACCCGTCTGTCTGTATGTTCGTCTGTCCGTCCATCCATCCATCTCTCTCTTTCTCTCTCTCTCTCTCTCTCTCTCTCTCTCTCTCTCTCTCTCTCTCTCTCTCTCTCTCTCTCTCTCTCTCTCTCTCTCTCTCTCTCTCTATCTATCTAATCTATCTATCTATCTATCTATCTAAAGAGCCGTTTGGTTTCTAGATCGCTCAGCTCTGTCTGCGTGGGGTGGAGTCTCGGGCTCGGCCAATGTGGGTATGTCAGAACGCTGCTAGCATCTTAATGTGGATCGGTGGTTCTTACTTTGGTTTTTCCGGGTTCTTCCTCCACCAGTTATACTGGCCGCTATACATAGCATATCTTGCTCTGAGAAATAGCGTTAAACCCCAAACAACAACATTTAGTTTCTAAGTAACATTTTACGTTGTAATTTTCGAACTACACTGAACTTGTCGTTATTTATTATTTGATTTAATATTTGGATTTTTATAGTAACTGGAATAGGAACAAAACTTTACTAAGTCAGTAAAAGCCTGTTTTCACAGTATCCTTTTATCTAGCCTGCCTTAGGGCCGCACATACACATGTCACTGAAATTAAGATTATATGTCTTTGTACCGTCTGGAATATTTATAAATATAAAGCCATTCCACTTAAACTAATTAACGACTCCATATGCCGCTTCAGTTTTCCCACCTAGCACATAAACCATCCCGGACATAATGCAGTGACGGCGAAGTTGGCTATGACACAATGATTGAGACATTGCAGACACAGTTTAGACCCCAAAGACCGCGCAAAGAGCGCCTGGATGGTAAATATTGGCATTGTTGTGTCAAAACATACAGATGGAGTCAAACAAGTGTTTCCAGAAACACGAGGCATTAATGGCTTGGTGTCTGTTCTCGGCGAATGGCGTATTGTTTGGAAACATTCTTTATTGCCAAATGATGCTTGAAACCGTCTGGATTCTTGTGTCTCTTTGTAGCCAGACAAACTCTTATATGATCGTTTGTGTTAACCCTAATTAATTGTATTCGCTATTACAGAACACTGGAGTATTATCTGGCTCATGGGTCAAAGACCAGAAGAGATTATGAGATGGTCTGTTGTCCGTCGTCAGTCCGTCTGTCTGTTAACGTGTGTGATTTGGATTTTTAACGTAGCTTTAACAATTTTTCAGTTATATCGCTACGATGTCTGCAGTGTGGCAGTTTATAGTGATGTCTAGCACTGGGGCATCATGCCGCAGACATGTACCATAATGTCACACCCAGTCACATTATCCTGACACCAGGCCGACCAGTCCTAACACTAACCTCTTAATGCTGAGCGCCAAGCGAGGCAGCTGTTAGTACCATTTTTTGTGAGTCTTTGGTATGACCAGGCCGGGGATCGAACCCACGACCTCCCGCATCAGAGGCGGACGCTGTTAACAACGTAAGTTATCGCTACTCCTAAACAAATTGGCCAATTGACATGAAACTTTAAACACACATTCATCCCATGGTCTAAATGGTCCCGAATGAAAATAATGCTACTCGGACAGCTAACACTGTCACCACAGAGGCTATCTTCAGAGTCTACTAATCCTGAATGTATGGTTATATCAACTTGGAGTTTCACTTTGAGACTTCTTATGAGGTCCGGTTGATCCTAAATGAAAACGTGCCGATCTTATGTCCAATATGGTCGCCACAATGGCCATCTTGAAAATCTTTTTTCGCTTCCTCTCTTGAACGAAATGGTAATATTGCTGTCGAGTTTTCATCAGAAAACTTGATAAAATATCTAGTTAGTCTGAAATTACAATAGTGCAGATCTGATGTCAAATATGGTTACAACACAACAGTGTCCATCTTGAAGTTATTGTTATTACTACTCCTCTTAAATGGATGATTGAATCAACATTGTTAGTTTTTACTAAACAACTTTTTATGATGTCTAGTTGATCCTAATAGTGCCATTGAGACACTAAATATGCCTACCATCTTGAAAATATGCCTGCCACAGTAACCGTCTTGGAAATGTTGTTTTCCATATTGACTTGGGGCTTTTACCAGAAGATTTCTTATGATGTCTAGTTATAAACGGAAATGGTGCCATGTTGACATCCAATACGTACACCACAAAGCTAATTTGAAAATCAGAGAAAAATGTTAAAGATGATTCCAACACTCATCAGTTAAAAGGAAGACATGGCCTTATCTTGAATCCCAGGGATTTTTTTTCAGACAGTTATGGCCAGTCCTTTCGAGGACTCTTGTTTTTATCTTGCTGTCTTGAACCTTAGTCGTCTATATCGTGAAGCTTTATAGGTACACGCTGGCAAGAATACAGTTCCATCTTTTCAAGACAAGCACTCGTCTTGTATAAGGTTTTGCTTCTTAGTAATGGCCTATACAAAACGCGGGGCCCGATTTAGATCATTTTGGCGGGGCTCCCTGGATTGACGTACCGAGACCCCCCCCCCCGCCCCCGCCCTTGAGCACAGCATTTGGAAATAAACTTTTAAGCAAGTTTTATATGATACTGAACTTAAAAGTACTTTGTCTCTATAGATATAATGTTAAAAATTACTAACGCGCAGGGGACCCTGTGAGCGCGGGGCCAAATTGGGCCAATCGGCCTAAGGCCGTCCCTGTTGCTTCTGGTTTAAGATTTATATGCTCGTAGTAAAGTGCTGGCTCTGTCACAGTCCATAAAGGATGTGCCAATTTTGAAGGATTAAGCATGAAATACACTTGAACTATCTCTGTATGTGCAGAATATTATCCGTAAAGAAACGTCTTGCATTATGCTTATTTTGTACTAAACAATCTGAACTTAGATTCTCTACGCTGTTGATCTTTTCGTGACTGGACGCAAACATTCTGTGCAAGTCCTACGTAAGATTGTTCCGTGTTGGAATTCTTAGCATGTATACATAGCTGGAACAGATAGTTCCTTGGTCATTTCACATCAATACACCCTAGTGCAGGTTAACAAATGTATGTTTCATGCACGAGCTTCTGTGTACAAATTTATTGTATTGTCTCAAATTTTATGCCAGAAAATATAAATTAGACTTGTCCACGGATAATTCTAAAATATAGAATCCGTATTTTTGGGGTATGGATTTTTGTGTGAGTCTCCTCCTTATAAGTTTCTGACGAAAGTCGAAGATGTAAATTCTGCAGCAATGTACTTTGGCCTTTTCTGAATGGTGAAAAAAGCAAAGAGTTTTCCTCTGATTCTCTTTCTACACAGGTGTTGATACATTTTTTTTATTCCACTATTATTTAACCAGCAGGGGTTGATACAGGTTTGATTCCACTGTTATTACATTAGACAGGTATTTATACAGTTTTGATTACACGGTTATTAAACTAGTTCATCAATAATTTTGATCACGAAGTATATGTATATATGTATGCCTGTCTGTCTGTCTGTATGTCTGTCTGTATGTATGTATGTATGTATGTATGTATGTATGTATGTATGTATGTATGTATGTATGTATGTATGTATGTATGTATGTATTTTTAGACAAGGTATGCATTGTTAGAAAATTAATTGTTGCTTTTTGAGTAGCATGACAATATTTATTGAAGCATAGAATGAACTCACATATTAGTTGTAACAAAATACTGCTATATCCAGTGGCGTAGTAAATGGTGCCCTGGGTGACGATGATGGCCCAAAGTTGTTCTGACGGCCGAAATCTCAGGCGCCCAGGGCAACCGCCCCGTATGCCCCTTTCCCACTTTAGTACGCTACAGGTTATATCTATCTAACTGACATATCAGTTGTAGAAATTCACTGTTTAATCTATCTGCTTCTGTGTTAAAGAGATTATCCAGAATAAGAAATACTGGCAAGACTCAAATCACATTACTTGTTAAAATACCAATCAAATTGTTTTTACCGCTCATTTTCGGAACTGTAATACGAACTGTACAGAAAAACGGATTGTTCCTAAACGGATTGTACGTATTTATTCACCGTATATACTCGGTTATAAGTCGAATTAAACTGTACAGACACAAATCCACTGTCTCCTATCGTGCCAGCATAGTTGGGTTTACGTAGTTTGTTAGAAGCAATAATAAACAGAAGAAAGAACATAGACCCTTTCTGCTCATGCATTATGCAAAAGTAGATCAAGGTCTATGCTGGCTGCTGTTGGAATCGACGTATAGGCGAGTATATACGGATCAAAAGTGCATTAAAATAGTTCCTTCTTTTGTTAAAGCGAGTTCTGCATAGCGAGAAATGAATTCACAAAATCTTCAGCATTTTTGCTTCCTTTGACTATCATTTCTGCAGATGGTGTTCTCTTGTACAAATACTGTTGTACGTGTTTCCTTTGCGTAACAGGGACGAATTTGAGTGAAAATCGTTATTAATTTAATTGAAATTTCCAGATTTCTTAACACAGTAGAATCTTTACCGTGCCCAAAAATGTCGCCATCATGAATATTTGATTCCTTTGCGTGCTCAAAGTGAACATATCCGACTGTGTCAGCTTTTGAAAATTTTATCAGAACCATTCTAAAGCCACTTACGTTATTAAGAAAAGGTGAACAAGGAGTAATACAGCCAGACAATTGTCTTGTAGTAGGTCCTAATCTTTCTAGGAATTTTCTGTCAGACTGATACTTTTGTTAAATTTTCTTAAATTGAATTTTCTTACATTCAAATTTTCTCTTCTGTGTTATGTTCACGTGTGGGGCCAGGAACCGAAACAGACGTGGAAAACGTCATGGCTCGTTTAACGTCTTTAAGGCTAATCGGTATCCAATAAAACGCACCCTGCACTTTTTTACTTTTATGTCGGGTCTGGAACCTTGAATTTTGGCAATGTTCCTACGCCATACCAGTTTAGTCTCTTCAAAAAGTGGCGGACCCTGTCGACCTTTTCTTACAGCATGGTGGTTGAAAAAATGGGAGGATCTGAGAGGCAGTGTGTTACAACACTGCCAATTAAACACCTGGCAAAACGCATTCCAAAGTAAACTCTCAGGAACGTGAGCCTAGGAAAAACACGCTACCAAGATTCTCAAACGTCGGTGGCCATAGTTTTTGGGTCATCTCCGCAAGGAAGGCTTGATTATTTGTCAAGGTTGGTATGCACGTAGGATGATAATTACCGTAACATTATCGATCCTGAGTTCCACCCGTCTTGAACTACGATTTTTAAAATTCTTTTGCTGGATGTCTTGTTTTCTTCCAAATTTATAAAATTCCAAATTTTGGCTAAAAGCCTTGGGCAGCATTTTCGTAAGATCTTTTCAATGACTAAACTCTGATTTAATCGATCCGATAAAAGTTACAATCGTTCCGATAAAAGTTACAATCGTCACCTCCATGTTCCTCCTATTTCAATAATTTGAATTTGTGGAGTCTTATTTCTATAATTTGAATTCATTGTGTCTTACATCTATAGTTTGAACTTGTTGTGTCTTATTTCTAGAATTTTAATTCGCAATGACTTGATTTACGTCTGGAGTATGAACTTTGAACTTTTGTGTCAATATTCATGACTTTTAATTTCGGCTATCGAATTTGTGACTAAAATTGGCATACATATTGAAACTTATTAAAACTGCTATTCTCTATTGAAAATTCAAAAATGTCACAAATAACCGCAATGGCTAAAAACTATGCCTAAATTTACTTTGTATCCGACTAAAGCAAAGTCACAAAGTGATCACTGTCAGGGAAGTGTTCGTTATCCATTGTTATAAAAAACGGAAGCAGCTCCTTACAAAAGTAAGAAAATCAAATCGATAATTTTATGTCCTAGGAAATGTTTCATTCACCCTAAATTTACCAGGGATATGCTGCATAAAGAATTTGAAAAATGTCGTAATATGAGCAAATACATTTTGCTATGAACCGTCATCACGGGGAATTTGGTCAGGTCCCATTTTCACTAACATACAAATATTTGGGACTCATTAATCGCGTTATTGTAATTATTTAAATCAGGAGTAGAAATACAGCTACAACATTGTGAATTTGAAACAATATCAAGAAGTAGAAATAGTCATAACATAGTGAATTTGAAGCAGTGTATTACACAGGAGTAGAAATACTGTTATAACATTGTGAATTTGAAACAGTGTATTATCCAGGAGCAGAAATATAGCTATAAAAATACTAAAGTTGAAGCAGGGATTACTCTAGAGTAGAAATACAGCTATAACATACTGAATTTGAAGCCGTTTATTTCACAGGAGTAGAACTACAGCCATACTATACGGGAATTGACGCAGTTTATTATCCAGGTGCAGACATAAAGCCATTACATACTGGATTTGAAGAAGTGTGTTACCCAGAAGTAGAAATACAGCCATTACACGTTGGATTTGAAGAATTTTATTGCCTTGGAGTAGAAATACAGCCATAACATACTGTATTTTAAACAGTTTATTACCAAGGAGTGGAAACAGAGCCATAACATACTGGATTGGGAACAGTTTATTACCAAGGAGTAGAAATAGAGCCATAACATACTGGATTGGGAACAGTTTATCACCAAGGAGTAGAAATAGAGCCATAACATACTGGATTGGGAACAGTTTATCACCAAAGAGTAGAAATAGAGCCATAACATACTGGATTGGGAACAGTTTATCACCAAGGAGTAGAAATAGAGCCATAACATACTGGATTGGGAACAGTTTATCACCAAAGAGTAGAAATAGAGCCATAACATACTGGATTGGGAACAGTTTATTACCAAGGAGTAGAAATAGAGCCATAACATACTGGATTGGGAACAGTTTATCACCAAGGAGTAGAAATAGAGCCATAACATACTGGATTGGGAACAGTTTATCACCAAGGAGTAGAAATAGAGCCATAACATACTGGATTTGAAATAGCGTATTACCCAGGAGCACAATACAGCCATAACATACTGGATTTGCTTGTAACTATTGTTGCTTCATCTTTTAAGTAATTGTTTTTTTTTCGAATTTTAGGAATTCATATATATTTTTTGAGAATAGAAAGATTTTATTGTACTCAAATGTGAAACTGTAGAATTAGTTTTAATATCCTTTCTTTTTCGTATTTATCTCTGACAAATTACTCCAGCTGGGTTTACTATAGGAGCTTTAGTGTAACACCTCACTTTGAGGAAACATTTTAAGAAATATAATGAAACTAGGGCCTGTTTTCCATATGAATAGCAGAAATGCGGCCTGTTTTCTTTATAATTAGTTGAGCACATTTTAGTTTTCTCAATAAATAGATGAACAATTGATGTGATACCAATAACAAGAAACATTTATTGTTTGGAAAACACATTCCTCACAGACGTTAGGTTACAACTACATTTTGTTTCTGCGTGTTAATAGACAGAGTCAAGGAAAGGATAGCCTTAATACGAAATCAGACTCGGATGACGAAAGACAAGAAATGTTTGACATATACGTTTGTGAAAGAAATATCTTTATTTCATCATATCATTTGTGGATCATAATTTGAAATTAACAAAATAAGCTGTTTTAATTGTACTTCTATTCTATACATCACAATCATAGTCTTGCCCCCAAAACATAGAAGTAAAATGTTTTAATTAATCAGAGCATAATGATTTCATATAGGCATAAATTATTTTTACTGTACAAATACAAGTAACTCATGACATTAGCTGATTGAGCTATATTTATAATACACACATTAACTGTGTTGTACCTGATACGAAAGAGCTGATACATCAATAACACCTCTCAATAATATAAAAAAAATATTTTTTCTCATATACAAGGACTGATACATCAGTATCACGTTCCTAATGCATACAATAATTGTATTGTATGTCATACACGAAGACTGATACATCAGTATCACGTTCTTAATACATAAAATAATTGTATTGTATGTCATATACAAGGACTGATACATTATTATAACGCTCTTGATATAATCAATACTCAATGTTACCCATGACTGATAAAAAACAATATCCATATTTCATATAATAAAATACATATCTTGACTTAATTGGTTGGTTGGTTAGTTGGTTTTAAACCGTACTTTGAACACATTGTTGGCTATATCGTGCCATGGAAATGGGAGCCGCCAAGTGCCTTTCCCAAGAACACGCAGAGGAAAACCGAACCAAAATGGTCTGGGCGGAAAATGAAGCCACGAAACTACGACTCTTGCATGATGAACACGACGCTCTTCCAACTGAATGTCTATGGTATCGTTATAATGCTGGAATGTTCATTTAAATACAATAATGTAATCTCAGACAATTCTCATATTGATCTTAAATGGCGTTTGTAACTGAAAGGAAAAATAGTTTAATGAAAAAGATCCAAGTAACACATATCCCGTAAACCAAAATATAATTGCTTCACGTAATCAATATAGTAACACTTCCCTAACAGAACACTGTTGGGCCCTGACCAGAGACTGTTGGGACCCTGGCTTGTCACTTTTGGGTCCTTAACTGGACACTGCTGGGGCTGTCCAGTGAGCTGAATAAATCCACTCAAGCACTTAAACAACGGTCCGATAGGAAACTACATATATGTAAAGTCTTCAGAATTTCCCCAAAACTCTTTGGCTGTATACTTGCATACTCTTTCCCCAAAATCCTATGGCTGTAAACTTGCATACTCTTTCCCCAAAACCCTATGACTGTATACTTGCATACTCTTTCCCCAAAACCCTATGACTGTATACTTGCATACTCTTTCCCCAAAATCCTATGGCTGTATACTTGCATACTCTTTCCCCAAAACCCTATGACTGTATACTTGCATACTCTTTCCCCAAAACCCTATGGCTGCATACTTGCATACTCTACTGTATACTCTACTAAATTCAGCACGATTTTCTTTTCAGCATGTCTTATATTCAGTTGATAGTTTACTGTACGATTCGATGTCCTGTTTCTGGTAGATGAAAACATTACTTTATTTACAGTCTTGACTTAAATTAAAATTTAAAACTCAGTAATTTCCAATGCATTAAGCTTAACGTTTTTAGGATAAAAAGTATAATTATCGTTTGTCATTACAAGAATTTCTATAAAAAATAGCTGTTTCTCAATTATGTTTATAAAGGGATCACTGGGATCAATACTGAGTAATTCCCATTCTTAAGTTAGATAATACTAGCTTCTGATTGGTTGTATCCAGATGAATATTACATTGTGATTGGTTAATTCCCGTTGTGACGTCGATGATAATATTATATTTATTAATGCCTTATATGTATGTTAATTATAAGAGATTGTCTCTAGTCATGTACGCTTGGTATGAAAATAACCATGTTAGTAAGTAGCATCTACCACAACACAGATTCACATCTCGTATGAATTTTGATCATGTCCATAAGTTTTACAAACCCTCATTTATTGGTTTATTAATTAATTAAGTCTCCAATTAATATTGCAACCTCTTGGAGAGATATGGTCATACAAAGTATAAAAAATCACGATGTTCAAATGATATGTTTTAGACCAGATAAGAAAGAAATATGTGTTTCACATCGATACCAATTTCGTCATATCACACACACACACACACACACACACACACACACACACACACACGCGCACTGGATGCCAACCAATTCTCGTTAGCAACTAGAAGCACTCGTGATGCTACAAAATGTTCAGATTTTTAAAATTTAAATTACTACGTTTTTTGTTAGGTTTTATTGACTTTCAAATAAGTTTTGAAGAGCAATAATTAGCATCAGCATGTAAACGTGTCCATTTAAAACAAAAATTTAAATCGCAATGAATTAATTTTAACTACCTAGCCTTGCAGCAGAATTGCGCACGCAGTAGAAAACTAAATAGGTGAAATAATAATGGCTTTTTCAAAACTACACATTTATATCATGGACTGCTCAATAAATGCTTGCACTTAAAAATTAAACAAACTTGAAATACATTATGTGTTACAAGTGCATTCATTCCATGAATAACTTCAAATTAACGTTATTTTGAGATCCACCATTTTGCTAATATTTGGACATCCATTTCTTGATACGCGGTACATTTGACGCTAATACAGCTACAAAGATAATTCAGATTAGAATACGTAAAGGGACATGAAAATAAAAGAAGTCACTCAAATGAATATATTACAGTGTCGTAAAAATGGATAACAAAGACTTTCCGCAAGTGCGAACATTACCAACTTAAGCGATATTTAGAAACAACCGAAATGGCAAGATTTTCGGGATAGAACAATTTGCACGGTAGTTTATTTTGAATGAAGAAGTTCAAAACTTTATTCTTTTTATGTAATGAAAATATTCTGAAATACGTTTTTCAAGTGTGAACCAATGTTTCCATACTTTACGAGAACTGGTTGGAGGCTGACATTCCCTATGTTCATTATGCAGCATTCGCAGTTGAACGTCCTAGATAATTTGGGACCGAGCTTTTTTAGAGAAGTTACTACTCAGATTAATAAGAATCCAAACCAAGCTAACTATCTGTGGCCTCTACTTAATAAAGTACCAAACTTAAACATTTTTAAATTAACTACTTTAATCTGCACCACAAAAATTTCAATCTGAAAATTTCCAAAATTACGCGAATAACTCTAAACTACGTGTGTATCATATATCTAATACAGTATTTCAACGAAAATTAGAGGTAATTTGGTCATTGCGAACTTTTGTTGTTAAAAGTTGGGGTGTATAGTTTTAAAGTATGTTTCAAGGTATGTTTTACGTTAAATAAAACGAAATTCTTTTGATGAACATAGATGTTTACGACTATAACCAACTTTTTGCAGATGAATTTTGTCATGGCATTAACATATACATGTATTATCGCTCTAATGACATTACCTGTTAATGTTCACGCTGTAGACACCTCCACAACTCCCACCCCCAACTCCCCTTTATATCTCTGTACTTGCAAAAACACCCAGAGTGTGGATACATAGTACCTTCAAATTCAGATGTGTCATAATTTAAAAAACTCAAATTTATATAGTTAACAATCTTTCCTTCAGTGTATTCCCACTAGACGTTTTATGTTATCTCGACTGTTTAAAATGTTATGGAAATACTCTGATGTGAGAACATAATCAAGTATAAATTTTGTATCAACAATGGGAATTTGGCATGAAGATGTTGCAGAGAAGATGTCCGTAGATTTAATTAAAAAAAATTCATGACATTGTTTTTGATAAAGCAAATAGCTTGATATATTGTTCTGAAGTTAGCCGAGAAAAAGAGTCAAAGACATTGGCGTAGAAGAGATCAAAGAGCCAAGAATCGTGGCTTAGAAGATTCACAACTGTTCAAAGATCTGTTGTGATAAGTTGCACCAAGATTTGAATGATTCCTCTGCATATTTCTTGTCCTAAGTAAGCGGGGAAAAGAAAATAAATACGCGACAATCCTGTACTAATCTTTAGACTAGTACAGTAAGGTAAAGTCGTAATTATGGCCCAAGCATTGCGTCGAAAACTATGTTCAAGCAATACTACCATAAACATGTGTCCTTGGATTTATATGTAGACATATATTGCTGTAATGTTTATCATGAAAAATATTACAGCCATACTGAATAAATTGTTTAATTAAAAAGTATGGTTTTTGTTTAAAGTTTAGATGTTATCACCTCACTTCCGCTCATATATAGTACACATTACGTAATGAAGAGCCTCGTAAAAATTATCTTTCCAAATGGTCGCTTGTGTCAACAAGTAGCAGTTAGCCAATAATTTTCTTCACTTATATATTTATATATATATATATATATATATATATTATATATATTATATATATATATATATATATATATATATATATATATATATATATATATATATATATATATATATATATATATATGTTTTAATTCTATTTATTTCTTAAAATAGTTTAGAATGATTATTTAGTATAATAAAGACAGTTTCCTTGATAGGGAGCAGTTAAAGCAATAGGAGATGCAGTAGTAGTAGTAATAGTAGTATTTGCTGTTGTTATTATAGTAGTAGTTGTTGTTCTTGTTGTAGCAGGCCATTAGGCTAAATGTCTGTTATGCTTAGATCCGTGAAAATAAAGTTTTAGTGTAGATCTTTAAGGCACCGATGCAGTCGTGTAACAACGGCCCAAGCAACCCCACAGGATCGGGGTAGGGGGCAGTCCCATTGGGGACCCCACATTCCAACAAAATAGCATTTTATTTGAGAGGGGGCCATAATTCAATCTTGCGGGGTGGGTGGGGACAGATTTCTTGCTTCACTGCATTGTGTTCCAAACGTCCCAATCTCCTGCCATACTTTACTCGTACTAAAATTAATGACGTCACATCACAAGTCTTCCTAAAATATGGAACTAAAAAAAAGTAGCATTCGTCGTAAACATACAAATGGAGAAAGAATATAAAAGTCGAGGAGAACCGTTCCATTTTCAAGAGAATTCAGCTTTCTACAAGTACGTTTAATCAAACAACCAAATGGTAGACACTAAATTTCCAAGTATTTTCCAACATGTCGGCTTGAAACATTTAAGCTAAATTTATAAACAATCATCAAACACAGCTATTAGAATTCTAGTGACTAGGGACTAACTACAAATGGCAGTACGTTATCAATACCTGAGTTTCTGTTTTTGTACTAGTCACGTTTCTCAAATACTTTCAGAAGTCTGCTACAAATCACACATTCTAGTGTAGGATTATTTCCTGGGACAGTTTAAGGACACAAAGCTTCCTTAGCATTAACTTGCACCGACTGAAATTGTTCCAAGAGCAGATGGATCACTATTTGACATTCCCAACGAATTTATAGAATGCACATGCGCATGATCACTTTCGGCGCCGGATGTTGACTTGGAAGACGTTGGAGTGGTGTATGGACTCTGTTGTTGACTAAGATTTTCCGGACTTTCAACTTTAATCATCGGCGAGTATGACACCATTGGATTATTAGACGCGAGCATTCCTGTCATAGATCCGTTAAGGGATGACATGGTGGTGAGGCTATACGGACTTTGTTCTCCCGGGCTGCCAGCAGAAGGTGAATTGGAGGTCTTTACCTCTGAAAAATATAAACACAACCTAATACAATTTTCTAGTTTATATCAAGGATACTGATAAATATTATAGTACTCGTTTATTGATATCTACCGATCACTGCACGTGTGTGTCTTCTACCTGTTATATCTAGCTCTCTCTTACATAAAGATCTTGCAGTATACGTGTGACTTTGAGAAAGAGGCTTTATTTAGATGAGACGGAACAATATCGGTGTGCGCCATCACAGCATAGACACGAAAAAGTTCTCTTTCTCTCTCTTTCTCTCTCTCTCTCTCTCTCTCTCTCTCTCTCTCTCTCTCTCTCTCTCTCTCTCTCTATATCTCTCTCTCATATATATATATATATATAGAGAGTATATATATATATATATATATATATATATATATATATATATATATACATGCATATATATGTCTGTGTGTATGACATTGGAATAATCATTGAAGTGATATCCTTGTATCGATGCATATGGGTTCTAATGTTTCGTTTTGAAAGATATAATATGCAGTATTAGCAATATATTGAAATATTTATTATATCCGTAAAAGAAATTTACCTGCATTTGATTCCGTTTTAATCGAACTCCCAGATCCTCCGCTATTGGGTGTGTTCGATCCGCCTGACTTTGACTTTGAAAGATTCTTTGGTTTCCGTTTCCGGGTTTGGATTCCATCTTTCTTCATGGCCAATGGTCGGTTCACCTTTACATGGTAAGAATATAAAATTGTCACAAAACGAACACATATAGAACTTATTTATTACAGGGAGGCATTCATAAGAGAATAACAGATACTTATGAAGCTTTCAAAAACCAGTCCCTCTACAGTGTAATATTTGCTTAAAACAAAGCATCATTGAAATAATAGGGAATGCGGGTATGTTTAATTTTGTTGTTATGCACACCTAATGGATATCTCGCGCACCTGAAGGTCCCTAGAATGATTATTTTCCTATTTCTGATATACAAAGCTAAAGGAAAATAGAACTAATAATTAACAATAATTGTACAAGAAAAGGAAATTTTTACAAAAATAGTCATTTATACTAACACTCACCCATTGCTCTTCAGATATTTATTTTTACCCATATATAAAATAGAAACTGAAATTTAATATTGATTCAAACTTTTCTGTTTATTTGGGAATCATACAGCTATCAGAAGACTACCAAAAAACATCTATCCGTCTCTATCCTTACCCCATGAAGTTTGTAATACAGTCCACATGCGTTGCAGACTGGTTCACCATCACTGTTTCTCCTCCACAAAGTCGTCGTTGAGGTGTGGCAATTAGCACACGACAATCCAACTCGCCTGGATGCCGACTAAAACGAAATACACGCACTGCATAGTTAGAATTGTCTCAAGACAGAAATATTATATTGTTTCTATAAACATTTTTTAATTTTTCGTGTACTGAGTCATAACCATAGCAAGTTTTGTATTAACAAACATCTCCCGTGCATGTGCGCCTGAATCCGCTGCAAGTGTGTAAACAGCTGCTTACCTAAGGCGATCAATTAACTCGCCACATGAAACCTCTGACAGGTCAAATTTCGCCGTGTCGTCAGAGAAGGGATCCAGGGCACAATTCTGTTAACACACGCCATGTGGACATTCATGTTATATTTTGTAAAACATGATGTGGAATATAAAATTTATCACAGCAATTGTATAATTATATGCACTAATGCCGACGTTTTATTTGAGATCATTGCTGCTAAAGTGAAAGTATGGTGCAGAGAAATTTCCGTTTTTGCATATAATAATAATAATAATAATAATAATAATAATAATAATAATAATAATAATTATTATTATTATTATTATTATTATTATTATTATTATTATTATTATTAAAATACTACTACTACTACTACTACTACTACTACTACTACTACTACTACTAATAATAATAATAATAATAATAATAATACTAATATCAAGTATCATATATACACTTTCCTTTACAAGCGATATCTTCTGTTGGTGAACCAAACTTTATTTTATCACTATACATTAACGTCCAACATGTCGGAATGGTGATTACATTTATTTCATCACTGAACAACATCGTCAAATCATGTCGGTATGGCTGCTGCCCCTTTAAGTATTCTCCACAGATTTGCTGCCGAGCTACCGCGTTTCACTGCTGTTTGGTTGCAGATGTCCTGAAACTTATCATACACATATTGCCTATTTGTGAGATATTTATGTATTATTAGTCAAATAATTAATTAACAATTAATCAGTTATGTGACCAAAACAATGAATGAATGAATTTAATTATTATTATCACTAATAGTTGTATTAGTTGTTGTTGATGATGTTGTTGTTTTTTGTTGTTGTTGTTTTGGGTCGGTGCATGATTAGTTTGCGCATACTATTTATGACACTAAACTTATTTACAGGCATACCAGGCAGCTAATATTAGATCCCATATTATGATATAACAGTACAACAACAATTCTAATACCCTTTATCTATTATTAATTTGTATTTTTTAAAGCACGTAGATATTTGCAACTGTATTACTATTTCTAATTCCATTTATGCTATCTATCACCAATTGTTACACGAAATGTCTTGTAAATTCTTGGTACATATCTCCATTTTTTCTATTTCACGCTCGTAAGACAATTTCAAACTCTAGGGGAGCGATACAGGATAAAAGCTACAGAAAAATCGCAAGATTGGAACAGTTTATTAAGTGTTTTCCAGGGAACCCTCCTGTGCTTAGATAACTGTTGCATCATTAATGCAATGACATAACGCATTGGAATCGAAGGCGGACATTACGGTGATAAGATCATACTTAATGACCGGTCCCTAATAGTTACCTACAGAGGTTTCATTAAACTGACGAAATGAAACGTAGTAAAAATTGCTTTAAACAAATTCATGCTCGCTGTGATTATTACTTCTACGGTTTTAAATTTTTCCCAGTGCCTGGAAATGTTTAGACGATTTTAAAATAATGTATAGAAATAATTAAGCTATAAAAAGAGTACAATCGTTGTGTCTGATGGGTTTCGGAATGAACATTCAGCAAAAATTATGTGGAAAGAACTTTCATAAAATTAGAATCCGGCATAGATGGGATATTATCATCATCGTCGTCAATAATAATAATAATAATAATAATAATAATAATAATAATAATAATAATAATAATAATAAAATTATTATTATTATTATTATTATTATTATTATTATTATTATTAAGTAGGATGGTTGTTGTAGTAGAGGTGGTGGCGGTGAGGAGGAGATATTGGTGAATATTTCTAAAAACAACGTTCTTCTACATGAGAAACAGTTCGGAACATGGATTTAATTTGAATGTTATATCTAAAATTACATGTCTACCTTACAAGACAAAAGAAGATATGTTCCATTTCTTTATACAAATTTTCTTACAGATCTCGATCCAAGTAATGATGAGTGATGTAGCACCTGTCCGTTTCCCGAGAAGCCGTGACATTTGGCGCCGATTTTTAGATATTACGTGGCACGTGTCAGGCGTACGAAATGAATGTGTATCGTAAGTTTACTGCTTTTGACACTAGAGAAAGCAGCACCCTTCTTTTCAAGCGCAATAAATCAATCCACATCATCGCTATCATCGTAAATGCACTTTGTGTGCGATATTTGACTACAGATAAAAGAGGGACTCTTTCCTTTAATGTTTTAACGTCTCATTCGTCATCCTTGAGCGGTGACAATTATTCCAACTTATGTAAGCATCTTTGATAAAATCGGAAATAAATGTTTAACGGTTTTAAATCTAGTTAAAATTGCTTTGATAAAGGGCATATGAGGCGGTGAAAAGAATGTGGCTAAGTGCGTAGATAAAACCAGTAATAATTTAAATTAATTCTATATAAAAGAATACGAATCATCTAAATTATTAAATATTTGCCGTGAACCAGGATTTATAAAAACAAAAAACCAAATAAACCCAACAAATTGTCGTATCTCTAAGTTCACTCTGGTTCCTATAGTAATCATAATTTTAATTAATTAAGAAAGAGTCTGCAATTCATTATTATCAGTGAGGTGATGTTACATTTATTAAATTACATTTTTTCCGTTTTTTTAATTGATAACGAAAACTAATTTCTTAGAATTTACTGGGCATGCCACACTCTGTTGGAAATGTATAAAACAAGGGCCATTTGACTCGAATAAAGCAAGAAGTGATAATTAACATACTCCTATGAGAACACAAAATCGTACATTACTCTTATAAAAGCTCACTCTTTTAGTTAATACTTTCTACTTTTAAAAGATTCATTAAGAAATGTGACATAACTGACAAATCTTTGTCAAAGATGTTTTGATTTCTCTCCTTAGATGTAAACAGATCATGGCGGCATATACATTTGTTTTAGTCAATAAATTCTTTTTGGAATAAGAAATAATTTGTTTAAAATGATACCTTTTTGTTAAGGCTACGTGTGTGTGTGTGTGTGTGTGTGTGTGTGTGTGTGTGTGTGTGTGTGTGTGTGTGTGTGTGTGTGTGTGTGTTAACCAAGATTAATTGACGATAATCGCTACTGTTACATAAATATACGAAGGTAGCACAAATTTATGGTCATAGGTGATGGAAAAATGAAATAAATTGGTAGTTATTTGTCCATGTTTTATGAATATGCTTGTGGAGACAAACCTTACATTTTTTGTCCTCTCTTGTAAATAATAATAATAATAATAATAATAATAATAATAATAATAATAATAATAAAGTCTGTTAATTAATTGTATGACGATTAAAATCCTCGAACTCTAAAATGTATCGATGCATACAGAGTGTCCATCACCAACACCATAGCTGGCAAAGATGTGAGGCGTCACGTTATTTACGGACGCTCTGGAAGCTTGTCGGACATTTAGTTATAATGTATGTCACCTAAAGAAATTCAAATTGTTTTAACTTGGACAGGTTATTCAACAATTGTTCGTGAAATTTTAAGTACACACACACACACACACACACACACACACACACACACACACACACAAGAGCCAAAACTATTTCACACTGGGTATGTGTCAATATAAAATACTGTGATCCTATATGAAGGGCTACGTTAATGAGTACGGCTTGATTATCTCCCCTCTGACAATTGGTCAATTGAAAACAGCAAAATTTGTTATTTGTAAATATATTAAAGTCAGATACGTTTATGTTTGCTTTTCCGTGTAGGTTGAAAACGTTATCCTTCTAGGAACTTTACACTTCAGTGTGTGCATCTAACCCGAATCTCCACGAACTTGTGGACCTAAAATGATACGAAATTCACTTTTGGCAAAAGTCTTTCCACCAAAATACCCCGAAAGGAATGCCGAAGATTACTTATCAATGTGCATCGTTGAAAGGAGTTTGAATTTGATTGCCGAGAAATTGGAGACAAACATAATCCGATAAGTCTATGTACAAATGTTGCCAAAAGCGGAATTTAGACGAATGGCTTAATGACTTTAATAAAAAGAAGTGTGAGGTAACAAAATCCCTTATCCTATTTATTTTGACACACCCTTATAAATATTTTATGAAGCAACAGAATTATTGAAAACCACCCAACTACATGGAAATGCTTTCTGCAAAAGTTTTGCATTTTACTGTATATTTTAGCGCTGGCCATGATTAATTGCCCTTAACTGTCGGTCCCGTGCACAAATGATTGGCATCTACACTGGTCTGTTCTTAAAGTAATGAGCTAATCTGTCTTAAAACAAAGGTATTAAGAAAAATAAACTATCAGATATCGGTTTTTATCGGTCTGCCGTTAGTAATTCTAGGGCAACGACCGATACCATCCTAATGCGTTTGTAGCGCCTTCGTCTTCTTCGCTCTTTTTCACATTGTTTACTCAACCATATCGACAATTTGTTCTGTAACACGTCAAAGAATGGAATTCTAACCAAAACGAAATTTGTGTTTGATGTAGTTTCTACAAGAGCATCGTGTTTTCTTCACGAAATAACACGAAGAACGCGAAAGCACCATCACTCATTCGATGTTGAGTCATATTTTTCTATTCTTTAATAGATATAGGATCAAATTAAGAACCATGCATGAACGGCATTATGAAAAAGGTTAATCCAAGAGTGCACAAAGCAAATAATCATTTCCGATTTTACGTAGTGCCTGTAAATATTTGCTGATCTGTTCCAGATATGAAAATGTCGCATCAACAAATGGTGGGCAATTATAGTTTTGCAAAATATTTATTGCAGAGTACTTGTATTGAAATCTTTGAACGGTGCTCATGGGAACCGAGTTTTCCACGTTAGTATTCATCTAACAGATTTCTAATTTTGTCTGATTCTGTAGTTCTTCTTCTCTAATCATTAATTTTGTTCCATTTTCCCTGGTAAATCACCGATTCAAACATATATTTCCTAATTTTTGAAAGTTCTAAGATTTTGGCATAAAAAAACCAAAAAAAACCAACAACATTTGTTTAAAAATTCAGTGCTATAATATTTTATGCCAATGGTTAATAAAGCCCTCATTCCTTTACCTTTTAAAGATTAGGTATAGAGGAAAAAGACATAGTACCAAAGGCAACGTTGCTTCAATTTTATTTCTCACAAAATGGGTCAGAAAGTTTAATATTTGGAGTTTTCTTTCCAAACGTCATACGAGCAATTAAAAAGGCAAGAACAAGAAAACGTCACTGACAATTGTAGACTAACGATAGCTAAATGAATCCGACCTTTACTGAAAAAGGCACGTGCTCTAGAAATAGTAATCGGACAAAAATAGTTCAGAAAAAGTTAATGTATATCCCACTAGATGCCAAAATGTATCTGATGGGGGGCCACGCTTTAGCATTGATAATTTCCTGACACGCACTAGATGGCGCGATATGAAAAAAAAAATTAATGTACCAAGGAAGATAAGTGATTGCATGAAATCATTACGGTAAAAGACATTAGCTTCACCATTTTTTTACAGGAACAAAAAGGCGCTGAAGATATACATTTTGCAGGGCGAAAACTATGGTTTACAACTCATTCAATACAACTCGTTCGCAGGTAAAGTTCCTTAAAGCTGATGGATACGTGTCAACTACGCCGACAACTAGCTTCATTGTTTTTAAAAGTGCTCATAAATAGCATACATTTGGCAACCCGGTATGTATTTATGTAGGTTTTAAAGGCCACAAAGGGGCATACAAAACAAAGATAGACCCAAAGTCAAAGGGTACATTCCTTAAAATGCAATATCCAATTATTGTTTTGATGTAAATTTCATTCTTTTAAAAACTCCAAGATCTTTTAAGTTGGATAATCATGAAGCGATGCATGCCAGGGCAAACATATTGCCTTTTTCAGACGCCTCTTACGACGTGCTGGAGGGTGTATCGGGTCTAGGCTACATCCCCTTTCCCGCAGAGGGAGTACCGGGTCTGGGCTATAGCTCATTGCCCACAGGAGGATGTACCGGGTCCGGGCTATATCCGATTGCCCGCATGAGGGTGTATCGGGTCTGGGCTACATCCCGTTGCCCGCATGAGGGTGCATCGGGTCTGGGCTACATCCCGTTGCCCGCATGAGGGTGTATCGGGTCTGGGCAATATCCCCTTGTCCGCAGGAAAGTAAATTTAGAAACGAAGTCTTTGCTGATATAAATTAGGATTGATTTTTGTATCCATGGCTTAATAACAAGTTTACCATAACTTTTTATGTGTTTTGTTTTTATTCTTGGTTTGATTTTGCTTATTCTTTTTTTCATTGGGGGTTGGGTGGGTGGTTGGGGTGTGAATTTTTCGGCTGAGGTGGTAAATGTATTACTAGGCCTTCGACGAGAAAAAAGGAAAAAGTGCATCGCATATATAGCTAGATTAGCTGATGCAAACCTAAAGGCATCAATTTAGACGATACTTAAATAGGTTGAAAGGAATTTATCACCATTTTTTTTGCTTCATCTTCTTTCGTATTTTGAAATTTTAAAACCATTAATAAAGTATCTGTTGTGTCCAGATAGACTTGGTGAGACATACATACATACATACATACATACATACATACATACATACATATATATATATATATATATATATAT
>JAECUM010063938.1:0-36365 GCA_016617855.1 Megalonaias nervosa | reverse complement strand
TATATATATATATATATTGCCATAATTATAGTATGGAGGAATTTGACAGATTATCCGCAAATGAACCTTCCAGAGCAAGATTCAATCTTGAGAAATTACCAAAATCTAAATTTAATTTTCCGATGCAGGATCTAGCTTTGATAAATAGCGATATAACTGATCGTATCCGTGAAGCTAAAAAAGAATTTCGCAACGATGGTGCGTCTCATACTTGGTCAACATTCAGAATTATTGCCGACAGCAGCGGTGTTGTAGATGTCAGAATGCATGACGAACGAGGAAGAAATATCATCAACTATCTCGACAATCAGCGATATATTATTCTGGTAAAATTTATTGTGCAGACAGACGATGACACATGGATTATCCGTGATAAACGTGACCCTGTACGACTTCATACTGGAAATAATACTGTTATATTAAATAAAAAATCCAAACCAGAAACATTTACTGGTATTGATAAACCATATTATGAACGAGCCTATCATGTAACTGCAGTTGTTTATGCGATATATCCGTTAAATGATAAACCTAGCGTTAATATTCTCAATCCAATGAAATTGTCCTCGTTGACTTCGTCCGTGTCTATGTCACGGTTGCTAAACTGCGTAGCTGAGCGAGTTATGGAACATTTCTCAAAAGCAATACGCGGCAACGGTTTAACGGATCTAAGACATAAAAAAGTAAATGCGTGGACAGAAATAGTTAAAGATACCGGAAAATCTATCAGCGACGTTGCTAAGCTAGAAAAGAAATTAAAATTTCCAATAACACTGAAGACACTAACCGGAGAGATTTTGTATGCGTCGAAATATACATCAAGAGGAGCTCCTATAACGATCATTTATCATAACGCACACGCATGGACGTCTACGGTAAAAATATTTCCACGAGATAGAATAGTTATATTTTACAGCGATTATATATTTGACGTTATCAGCGATATCAATAAGAGTGACCCTGTGTCTGTGTGGTTATTTCGAAGTTCAGAATCCATATATAATGATCAGTTTGTACGACCTAACGGTGAAATTTATCGTGAAGAATCAGTCCACGAAGAAATGAAAAATACTGCTCGGAAATACATCCATGATATAGTCACGGACGACGTCAAGATTGGACAATTGTTAAGTAATTGTTTTACCGTTCGATCGGTTGGTGCCTACGCTGCTCAAGAGAGAAATTCATGGAAATCAACACGATTTGAATTTCTTGAAGACATCCAGCGCAGTTGTGTCGAGTACGGACACGGTGGATTATGGAATACCAAATACGATTATAACGACGTTATATCGGTTGATATTGTAGCGTGTTATCCTGGAAGTTTTCTTGGATACGGAGAATGTTCTGAGTACGCTAAGAGATTTGGACATCCCACACACGAGATGACCAGAGTTGCGATCAACGGAATCTTACCAAATTTTAACTTAACTGGATTTACTTGTACAGAGTCATTTGAGTTTGCGAAAAATCTGCATCCGATTCTTTTTGTTTGGTTTGGAAGACATTTCTCAGAAAAATATTGAGCTCCAATAGTACTATTACGATATATGCTTGATACTGGAATTTCAGTGTCATTGAACGTAAACGAAGCCATTATATCGTATCGTCCGCAGAAACAAGTTTGGTTACCACAGCAAAAGAAATACTCCCCAGATGAAAATCCGGATGGAAATCCTGATATGATTGATTATGAAAAGAAAATAGCAAAAGATCTTGGTAGGAATATAATTGGTAAGTTTACTCAAGGATAATCATATGATCATAAACAAATGTGTACAAGATTAATTATGGACGATGCTGAACTTGATTTTATAATTGCTGATACAATGGAAAAAAAACAACACATTTGTGAGTCGGAGTATTGCTTATTTATCAGACGGGTCTAAATTAGATATAACAGTGAATTATATTGATGGTGAGTCACAGCAATTCACTCATTTAAGATCTGCGATGCTCTCTTACGTTTCTATAAATTTATTATCGATGATAAACAGATTTCCTCGTTACGCGGTTAGAGTTGCCACTGATTCATTTTATATAGATAGCGCGTACAGAGATTTGATAAAACCGTTACTTGGCAACAACGAATGGGGATCATGGAGAATAAAACAAGAACAATTACTTGATTATTCCGAATCTGCAGATGTTAAAATCGCGGAGACATATTACAGCAATGACAATCAAATATTAAAATCATCAGCACCATCTGTGTTTGATCCCATGACCAGAAATAAAACCGTTTATCTCAATGGCCCTGGAGTTTCTGGAAAAACAATAGGTGTTATTGAATTATTTCGTCGGAGTTTGAAGAACTGTTTATATGATTGTGCTGACACCTACACACAGACTAGCCAGAGAAGTAAATGAACCAGGAGTAAAATCTCAAACCTATCATAGTTTCTTCAGATGGTGCGGGGATACTTGGACACCTGAGCAAATGGGTGAAAAATATATACCCCGGATGATCATCTGAGATGATATTTGCACGGTATCGTTAGAAACATTAAAACTATTTCTTGATTGGTTACTGAAAGCGAATACTGCTGTGATAATGTGCGGCGATCATGGTCAACCACCACCTTTCGTTGGGCAGTCTCCGCACGAACGGTTGAAAACGTTTGTGGATTACTATGAGGAGATGACCGATGATGATAGAGCTATTGATGATACCCTGAAAGACTTTGAATGTTAATCAGACTACAGCCAGATGAAATGCAATGCGATGTAATGCGTGAAATAATTTCGGAAAACCCTGTGAATGATTTTTGGAATTTATGGAGACCAAATGATTTAACAGTTGCCAGTAGAAAAATAGTTCGTGATGAATTGCAAGAGAAATTATTTCTGTTACATAACATTTTTTTCTTCAAATCTACCTGTATCATTGTGTTATCGCCCAGCAGATACTCGACGACAGAATATTGAAGTTGAGATTCTATGAACAAATGAAAAACAAAATCTTGTATTAATTGATATTGTTTTAGTTGATGTTGATGTTGTTGAAAACGCGTTGAGCATGGATAAATCGCCGTGCAAGCTAGAATATGTTATAACGATTCATTCGTCACAAGGACTAACTATTACTGATACAAATATTTGGATTGTCGATGATAACATCGAATGGTCAAATTTAATTTATCTTGCAGTGTCTCTAGTCAGAAGAATATCTCAACTTCACAAGGTTATTATGAATTTTACAGAAAATAATAATCAAACTGCTAGCGACGACGACGAAGTCGTTGTTGGCGTAATAAGAAACAAACTATCTGGTTATAAGCAATGTGACAAAAAAAAATATATCGCGACTTTGATATTGATACTGAACTAATTATGAAACTAAAACAACGACAGAATAATCATTGTGCAAGTTGTAATTGTAATATGTTATGAGACTATTCAAATAATAATCCAAGACAATTTACCGTAGACAGAATTAATAGTAGTCTTGGTCACACACGCGAAAATGTGATGCTGACCTGTCTTGAACGTAACCGACGTCGGGGTTCCAGTTTACAAAAGTGAACGCGGTGGTAATTGTGTGTCTTCAGGAATTACCTGTAATTGTTCACGTACAAATCAACGCTGAGGAGCATTAGAATCTAGTCCGTAGATTGCAGGTCTACCGGTGGATCTAACCACGCTAGAAATGTTATGTGTGGTCACACTCCAGATAGGAACAGTTGCTCTTTTTTCACCCCCTTTAAGTTCACCTGGTTCATATAAATATCTTATAGTCACATTACCCAGTACTGGTTGAGAGAGAGAGAGAGTCATGTCGTTGTATAGGTATATGTATTAATTTTTTGTGATCGCGACGGTGGGTTTCATAGAAGTTGCATGAGTAATTTCATTATTTAACGCAGCTATCAAGCTTGGTAATCTTGCAACCCATTCGCGAGATCTCGTATCTACCTGAATTATTTCCTTCGCCTACTGGTATTCAAATAACCGCTCAGCAAGTGTTCGATTAAATCGTTCAACTATTGCCTGATCACGATGAATTGCGGTATGTCCTCGTCTGATTTTGACATTATGTTTTTTCATTAGCGATGATACTGTACCAAAAAATTCTTTGCCAGGATCAACTTGTAGCAACTGTGGCCATCGCAAAGGTCCTCGTTGATAAATTTGTTCAAACGCAGATGCAACTTTAGATGCTGTTTTTGTTGACAGTGGCTCTGCTTCTTTATATCTACTTGCAACGTCAACGACAGTCAACGCGTATTTGTATGTGCGTGATTGACGTCTACATGTTTTAATAGTATCGTGTGGTAAAAACAAAATATCTGCTTGATGAACTTCATTGAGAGTGCTGACATCAAAATATGCATGCTGAATTTTTTTAGGTGGACGTAGATAGATTTGCCATATTGCCTGTCGTGCTAACCACGCTGCAGCAAAAACACGTGAGACTTTTGCTGCTTCAGCAAGTTTTCCAATTGCTGCTTTACCTCTCCAGTATCCTCTTGGGCTATAATAAACCGATTCCATTATTATGATAATAATCATTTGATTAATTACCAGCCCCTAGCATTAGTTTACCCTTCATAGCAGATTTCACTATAAAACTAGCAAGTTTTCCTCTGAGAGATTTTTCAGGTATAGAATTTAACACATGAATCAATTTCACATCTGCAATATGTCGTTGCTGTGAATCCTTGCTTTTATGCCCAACATCATGAACATGACACGCTTGATCAATCTTATTTATTGGATACTGTCCAGGTTTTGGTTGGTCTTGGTTATCGAGTCGGATATCAAGTCGAGTCCCAGGACCACAATAATTGTATGCGGGTAAATGTTTTTCTCCTGGATATTTTGCCCACGGAGTCCCTGGCAATCTTTTCAGCGACGCTGCACTATCACCACCTGTCTTTGTGCTAGACGAAAGAAATTTGTATTTTTTTGTACCACATTTTTCACACTTACCTGTCAGTTCACGGCTTTTGTTTTTGTTATTGTTGTTGTTAATCCACTGGTCCCACCAACGGTGGGGGTGGTTCCCCTGCATCGAACACAATATAAATGCATGCTATTTATTATCATGGATATAATTGACTTTTCAGTGACACGAAAACAAGAACCAGTCAAACATCATCCAGCATTGCCAAATTCTATTAGAGCAATCATAGTAGGTCCATCTGGATCAGGCAAAACACAATTATTGTTTAATTTGATAATGATATGGCTCAAGTGGGATAAGTTAAATTTAGTAGCTCCATCCGTGGATGATCAAAGAAGTTATGAAGTACTTTAGGATTTTAATGAAAATGCAAAGTCGTTTAAGGAAATCGGCGACAATATTATTGATTTTATTACCGATATTGATGAAGCCCCATCCGTAGACGACCTTGACGGATTTATGAACAATCTTGTAGTATACGATGATGTGATGCTGGACAAATAATTAAATCCTGCCCGGATATTTTCCAGAGGCAGACATAAAAACACAGACGTGATTTATGTTACCCAGCGGTATACACAAATACCAAAGGTGATCAGATATAACTGTAATATTTTAGTTGTTTTTAATGGAGACGATACACATACGCTGCGAAACAGTCATCAAACTTGGTGTTCAGGGAATATGGACATGATTAAATTAAAAAATTTCTTTTCAAAAGCAGAAGCTACCTCACACGGATTTATCACAATACATTTACATGATCCCAGGTCGAGGTATCGTATAGGTATCGATAAAATTTTTGGTCCTTGATGCTATCAGCGTAGTGTGAAAACGAGAAGTGATGTTTCCCCAATTCTAAATTTACAACACAAACAGCAAATGATGGTTCAAAGCACATAAAAATTATAAATTTGCTTGACTACAGAAAAATGGTAATATCATGAAAGAAATAACTCTGTCAGGTAAACGATAGAGTAATTAAGCAGTTATTTCCCTTGTATAGCTTAACCTATAGGTCGTATTCTTGAAAAACGGTGTTCTTTTCCATTGTAAGTAATAGTTTCCTACCTATACAGTTATGTTCTTCTTTGACTTCGCTTCCCCAGCCCAGCTGTGACATAGTGACGGAATAAATAAGTCTATCATGGGCCGGTATCTTAACTGCGCAAATGAACAGCAGACATATACATATACATAGCTTCCTCAGATCGTCTGCATGCGCAGCAATATTGATTCACCGCAGTTATACAACATATATAGTCAGCAGTTGTATATGTGTTTAGAGAAAATACCTATGAAAAAGTACATTCTCCATTGATAGAAGTCTCAGCCGTGACACAGTGAATGAACAATTATATCTCTGTGTGAATGAACAGCAGTCATATATATATATAACTGCGTATGTAACTGTGTATCGCCTGGAGCAGATTGCAAACTACATCAATATTAACCTATGCGTGTCATTTCATTTCATGTATTTGTGGTTCTCGGGACTGCAGTATATTTTAATCAAGGCAAAAATGTGTAAGATTGTTGTAGATTTCGCGATTTATTTTATATTTTATATAGAATCTGTTAAGTATATACTAATCACGCATAGGAATTTCCTGCTAGGTAACTATATGATTATTTTTGAAACATATATTTGTAACTGAAGCTCATAGTGTAGTGGTTATCGCGTCTGGCTCTCATGCTCGAGGCCCGTGGTTCGATTCCCCGTACCGGACATATTGTCGGGGATGGCGATCCGATGTCAATTTTTCTTAATAATAATTTAATAATAATTCTGGGCGCCAGCAGCCCCAAGAGATTTTATGTACCCCTCACCATGTTGAACAACGTGATGAGTGCTGTTTTGCACTTACATCGGGGTTTGATTGGGGGGGGGGTGTTACACGAAATCGATATGCCTAGACAACCCCCTGAATTTCTAACATTTCGTTTCGCACATTAGGAATTCGCTGGGGGTGTCTGTGCGCTCGCACCCCTAAAATAAACAGCAGGGTGATGTGAGCTCATAACCTTAACACTAAAGGGTACCCCACACAAGGACATTCAGAAAGAATGTTCGCCGGACGAGAAAGCATCATAAGGTGCCTGTGGGCTATAAGAAAAGCCTTAACTATGAAGAGTACCTGTGGGCCATAAAAAAGGCCTTCCAAATGAAAGGACTCTTAGGACCTCATGATTAAGGCTTTACTGGCAATGAAGGGACCCGCCAAATGGTAGACCGATCATCACCGCTGCAGAAATATTCAGAAATAATATTTAGCAGCAGAGAGGGTGAGACCAAGATTGTGTGGCCAACTCAGAAAAATAATTCATTTGCATTTATCATCGAAGCTTTTGGATACTTTTGTAAAAAAAGCTTATTTTTGACATTTCGGCCTTTTCGATCCCTTGGCCTAATCAGCCTCTTGTGTGGCCAACTCAGAAAAATAATTAATTTACATTTATTTGTCGACGCTTTCCGACGTTTTTGTTTTGTAAAGAACTTATTTTTGGAGATTTTCGGCCTTTTCGATCCTTGGTCTGTTCACCCTCTCTGCTGCTTCACGTTCATCATTCAGTGGATAAATGCGTGAACAATAGCTGCTCATGATATGGTTTGTTAATACCAGTCAGCATCTCTGGTTTGGAATTTTTACTTAACGTGGGAACACCCTGAGGGTGTTGTGATTCCTGAACAGGGTCACCTTTGTCACGGATAATCTATATTATTTCATTGACATCATCATCAATGTCACCGATGTCACTGACGTCAACGATTCATTTGATTAAAAAAAAAGTATCTTTGTTCATCAAGATAATCGATAATCGTCGCTGCTCGTTGGTCATTCACTGTAGCATCGATTAAAATATCGTCCTGCTTAATTCTTTATGTTGACAAAACATTCGCTAAACTCCTTCTTGGCTTCACGGATATGATTGTACAATTGCAAATTTGTTGTCATGGAGGCGCTTTTTCTCATTGGTTAATCTGTCAAAATAAAATCAGAATGGGAAGGTTTGATCGCGGATAATCTTACAAATTCCTCCTTTATATAATTAAAGCAAATATATCTTCCAATTAAAGGTCATTCTAGATTAATATATAAGGACGGCACGAGCAAAATATCTTTGCAAATAGCTGATGATTGGATCAACAACTCCGCGTTTAAAGCCTTGTTATTAGAATAATTGCGGATATCATCAAGAGAGTGTTAGACGAGGGAGTTCAGGGCTAAAACCATGTGTGTAATGTAATGCTGGTGCCTGGGCAAATCAGAACTTTGCAGATTGAAATGGTATTATAATAAAAGAATGAGACTACAATAAGGAATGATAAAGATTATTTCAGTAGATTTTCTCCTTCAAATTAATCCTTGTAATATTTTGTCTTGGTAATATAAAATTATAATTTAGACAAAAGATATACAATGTATAAATGGAGGATGGAAACACCGTAGAAGAATTCAGAAGGCATCCCATCTTAAATAATTATGAGGCAAATCGCGCTGGTGTGATTAGGAACTATTGACTAACAGCCTGGTCGGTTTTGTTTCTAATTCTTGTTATCTCATGTTCAGTGTTGGGAGAAAAAAGTATCTCTCTCTACAGATTTGTTTATTAGTGCTTTAATGGCTCGATCAAAGACAGTTTTGACATCAACCATCTTGAATGAGATACACATAATAATTCCTTACAAAGTCTTGAATCTATTACGCAGAGCGAAAACTGTAAGGAAAAGAAATACTGGTAGATATGTCGCAAAATATCCCTGGCCAGTAAATTTACAGACAGCTGAAGAAAAAGAATTCCCATCAATAACTGCGGCTGGAAAAGATTTCGGTAATTGACCAGCTTCAGTACGGCTTGTCTCAGATGGCAAATTGAAGTCGGCGCTATAGATGATTTCTTCTTAAATGCTCCGAAACAGATACCGTGAGGATACTGGCGAATATTCCTTATATTTCATTACTATTTATGACGATCGTTCCACACAAATCATAATTGTAAGTGTAAAACAAGAATATGGAACATGTACGCTCTATTGTGCACTTGGCTTTTTCAACAATCCAGTTAGGATGAATAGGCATTGTTGGCAGTATTTCTACATGAGATTATGGATTTGAGTGGTACTTTTGTGTTACTGCAGAACTTAATGCAATGAGAGTGTAATATTGTACCCGTTTTACCTGCAATCACTTGAAAATAGAAATGGAAGCACAGGCATCATAGCAGACATGCAAACAGCTCTTTGAAATAAATTGTGCGAAGGGCGGCCCTGCGAATATTCTTTCGGAGCTCAAGTAAGGTACATGTTGTAAGGTACACGGCTGCCGTGCGAATAGTCTTTTCTAAATAGCCACACGTCGGCAGTGCGAATAGCCGCGGTCATATTTGTAAGTGCCTGATTTCCGTATGTATGGGTGTGATATATTGTTCACATATTTGCCAGGAGGTAATCAAAACGTGAGATGTGCTTGGATATTATATTTGTAAACGCCTGATTTCCACATGTCTGTATGTGACATATTTTTCACATAATTCCCAAGTGGTAATCAGCGCACAACTTGCAAGCACATTGCGTCAAACAACTCTGTATTCATTCATTCGCCAGAGTCTCTACAAAACATTTCATGTCTCCACATGCGACTGATTACCTGGACTTTTATACAGTGTGATATACACTGGTTTTATAGTTAGGTAATCATTTTAGTTGGACATAAAATGACATGAAAGGAGCAGCAGAAAGGGTGAACAGACCATTTTGCTTGAGACATTATTTTATAAAAAATAAGGTTCCTACGAAGGCTGAAAAAAATAAGGTCAGTGACGTTAAATCACAACCTCTAACTTAGCTTATCTCGTTACTTTATCTCTGACTAGCGTTTTTATTTGTTTCGTTTGCGCGTTGGTCACTCAGTATTGGTCGTTCACCCTCTCTGCTGCTGTAATTAACCAAAGATTTTATCCAGACCTATACGATATCTAGATCTTGGGTCATGTAAATTTATTGTTATAAATCCAAACGGAATAGCTTGTGCTTTTGAAAAGAAGTTTCTAAATTTAATCATATTCATATCCCCTGAACACCAAGTATAATAAATATTTTGTAAAGTATAATCATCTACTCCATTGAACACAATTAAGATATTGCAATTATCTCTGATTACTTTAGGAATCTGCGTGTATTTCTGATTTAAATAAATAACGTCTGTATTTTTGTGACTGCCTCGCGAAAATATCCGAGCTGGATTGGATTGTTTATCCAGCATTACATCATCGTATACTACGAGATTATTGATACATCCATCAAAATCATCTATGGATGGAGCTTCATCGATATCGGTAATAAAATCAATAGCATCATTATCAGGACACGTCAGCGACTTTGCGTTTTCATTAAAATCTTTAAGTACCTCGTAACATCGTTGATCATCTACAGATGGTGCTACTAAATATAATTTATCCCACTTGAGCCATCGCATTATCAGATTAAGTAATAATTGCGTTTTACCAGACCCAGATGGGCCAAGTATAATTGCTCTGATAGAATTTGGTAGCGCTGGATGATGTTTGACTGGCTCTTGTTTTCGTGTCGCTGAAAAGTCAATTATATCCATAATAATAAACTATATGAATTTATATTGTGTTCGATGTAAAGCGCATGCGTCCACAAGTGGATTAACGACAATAATAACAAAAAATAACAGGCGCGCACTTACAGGCAGGTGTGTGAAATGTGGTACAAAATAATACAAATTTATTTCATTAAAGACAGGTGGAGATATCGCTGCTTCGTTAGGTAAATTACCAGGAGCTCCATGGGCAAAGTATGCTGGTGAAAAACAATTACCTGGATATAATTATTGTGGTCCTGGAACTCGTCTCGATATCCGACTCGATAACCGAGATCAACCAAAACCTGGAGAGTATCCAATAAACGTAACTGATCAAGCGTGTCACATTCACGATGTCGCGTATAAAAGTAAAGACCTACAACAACGACATCTCGCCGATATAAAATTAATTCATGCCATAAATAATATAAAAGGTAAATCACTTCGAGAAAGATTAGCTGCTTTTCTGATAAAAGCTGGTATGAAAGGTAAAATAATGTTAGGGGCTGGTAAGTAATCAACTGATTATTATCATAATAATGGAATCGGTTTATTATAGCACAAGAGGATACTGGAGAGGTAAAGCAGCGATTAGTAAACTTGCTGAAGCAGCAAAAGTTTCACGTGATGTCGCTGCAGCGTGGTTAGCACGACAGGCAATATGCCAAATCTATCTACCACCACCTAAAACAATTCAGTATGCACATTTTGATGTCAGTACCCCTAATGAAGTTCATCAAGCAGATATTTTGTTTTTACAACATGATACCATTAAAACTGGCAGACGTCAATACACATACAGATACGCGTTAACCGTCGTTGACGTTGCCAGTAGATATAAAGAAGCAGAACCATTATCAACTAAAACAGCGACTGAAGTTGCATCTGCGTTGGAGCGCATTTATCAACGAGGACCCCTGCGATGGCCACAACTGCTACAGGTTGATCCTGGCAAAGAATTTCTTGGTGCAGTATCATCGTTGATGAAGCGACATAACGTTAAAATCAGACGAGGACACAGAGAAATTCATCGAGATCAAGCAATCGTTGAACGATTTAATCGAACGCTTGCTGAGCGGTTATTTGGATACCAATACGCGAGGGAAATATCTGCTGACTTTAAGTCCATGGAGAGATCTCGTGAATGGGTTGCAAGGTTACCAAGTGTGATACTGCGTTGAACAACGAAGTGACTCGTGCAACTTCTATGAAACCTTCTAATGCGATCAACAAAAAAAAAAAAATATATATATATATATACCAATACAACGTAAACCATCCTCTCAACCAGTACTAGGTAATGTTACCGTAAGATATTTATATGAACCTGGTGAACTTGAAGGAGGTAGAAAAAGAGCAACTGATCCTATCTGGAGTGTGACCATACACAAAATTTCTAGCGTGGTAAGGTCCACAGGTAGACCCGCAATCTGCAGATTAGATTCAACTGCTCCTCAGCGTGGATTTGTACGCGAACAATTACAATTAATTCCTGTAGATACACAATTACCACCGCGTTCACTTTTATAAACTTACAGAGGGTTGTCCAGCGCCTCGACGTCGATTACATTCAAGACAGGTCAGCATTACATTTTTGCGTGTGTGACCAAGATTACTATTAATTCTATCAACGGTAAATTATCTTGGATTATTACTCGAGTACTGCCATAGCATATTACAGTTACAACTTGCACAATGATTATTCTGTTGTGCTTTCAGCGTTATAATAAATTCAACATCAATATCAAAATCGCGATTATTTTTTTTTGTCACATTGTTTATAGCTCGCTAATTTTTTATTGACATCGACAAAATTGTCAGGAATTTCTTCAGTTATTACGCAATCCATGATAACCCGACCCAGTTGAGATATTCTTCTGACTCGAGACACCGCAAGATAAACTAAGTTTCATCACTCAATACGATCATCGACAATCCAAATACTTGTATCGGTAATAATTAATCCCTGTGACGAGTGAATCGTTATAGCGTATCCTAACGTCCACGGCGATTTATCCATGCTTAACGCGCTCTCAACAACATCATCAACAACTAAAACAATATCATTTAACACAAGATTTTGTATTCCACCACCAGGAATCTCAACATCAACATTTTGTCGTCGAGTATCTGCTGGACGATAACACAAAGGTACCGGTAGATTTGAAAATTTTTCTTTGTGTAACGTATATAATTGTTGTTGAAGTGAATCGCGAACTATTTTTCTACTTGCAACTATCAAATCAGCAGGTTTCCATAAAGTCCAAAAATCATTCATAGATGTTTCTGGAATTACTTTACGCATTATTAAACACTGTATTTATCTGGCTGTAGTCTTATTAACTTTTTAAACTCTTTTAGTGATTTATCAATAGTTCTATGGTCATCAGATATTTCTTCGTAATAATCTACAAATGTTTTCAGCCACTCATGTGGAGACGATCCAATGAAAGGTGGTGGTGGTTGACCATGATCGCCACACATTATTACAGCAGTATTTTTTAATAACAGCCAATCAAGAAATATTTTTAATACCTCTAGCGACAACGTGCATATCTCGTCCCAGATAATAATTTTAGGAATGTATTTCTCACCCATCCGCGATGGAGTCCATGCGTCTCCGCACCATCTAAAGAAACTATGATATATACACGATTTTACTCCTCGTTCTTTTATTTCCCTGGCGAGTTTATGTGTCGGTGTCAAAACTATCATATCAGAACAATTACTAAATAATTTAATCGCGCGTGTTGTTTTACCTGAACCATCACACAAATTAAGATAAATGGTTTTATGTCTAGCTACAGGATCACATACGGATGGCGCCGATGACATCCTTGATAGCTGAATATTCTTGCAATATATTCTCGCAATTTCAACATCGGGGGATTCAGAATAACTGATTATATCCTCATATTTTATTCTCCATTCGCCCCATGATGCATGATCGTTAATATGTAATTGTTTTAACGAATCCGCATAGTTTTTATTTATATAAAATGAATCTGTCGCGACTCTGACTGCGTAACGAGGAAATCTGTTTATCATCGATAATAAATTTATCGAAACATGTTAGCATCGAAGATCTTAAATGAGTAAACTGCGGTGACTCGCCATCAGTATAGCTCACAATTGTACCTAATTTTGTTCCGTCTGATAAATAAGCATTACTTCGACTTATAAACGTGTTTTTCTCCGTTGTATCAGCAATTTTAAAATCGAGTTCAGCATCGTCCATGATTAATCTTGTACACGCTCGTTTATGATCATATGATCCTCCATGTGTAAATTTACCGATTATTTTTCTGCCGAGATCTTTTGCAAATTTCTCATCACTTTCTCTTCTGTATTCACTAAAAATATCATCTTCAGGATTAGGAAAATCTCTTTCAACATCATTAAATACATCCGGTTCTGGCAACCAAACCTGTTTCTGCACGTGGTATGATATAATTGCTTCACTTACGCATAACGACATTAAAATTCCAGCATCAAGCATATGCTTTATTAGTACTATTGGAGTCCAACGTCGCTCTGAAAAATGTCTTCCAAACCACGCATAAACAATCGGATGGAGATCCTCGTAAAACTCGAACGATTCTATACAAGCAAATCCGGTTAAGTCAGCAGGTAAAGGTCTGTTTATCGTTATTCTGGTCATCTCGTGTGTCGGATGTCCAAATCTCTTAAAGTATTCAGAACACTGTCCGTATCCAAGAAAACTTCCAGGATAACACGCTACCATATCAACTGAGATAACGTCATTATAATCGTATTTAGTATTCCACAATCCACCGTGTCCGTATTCGATACAACTTTTCTGGACATCTTCAAGAAATTCCAATCGTGTCGGTTTCCATGATTTTTTCTCCTGAGCGTAGTGAGCAGCAACTGATAGAACGGTAAAATAGTTATTAAGTAATTGTTCAACCTTAATATCATCAGATGTGTATTCATGCCAAAGGCGTTGTGCAAGATTTTTCATTTCCCCATGGAGAGATTCTGTACGATAAATATCACCATTAGATCGTACAAACTGATCATGATAATCATATTCCGAACTCTGAAACAGCCACACAGATACAGGGTCAATTTTACTGATATTTCTGATAGCATCGAATACATGACCTTTATAAAATTTAACCGTTCTATCTCGTGGAAATATTGTTACTGCCAAGGTCCATGCATGTGAGTTATGATCAATAATATCTATCGAAGTTCCTCTTGATTTATATTTTGGTTTGTACAAAATCTCCCCGGTTAACGTCTTCACCGTTATTGGGAATTTAAATTTCTTTTCCAGCTCAGCAACGTCGCTGATGGAAGCTCCGGTATCTTTAACTTCTTCTGCCCACGTGTTTTTTTTTTACGTCGTAAATCCGTTAAAACGTTTCCGCGTATCGCGTTTGTGAAGTGTTCTGTAACCCGTTTAGCTATGCAATTTATTCTTGACAATTTCATGGGTTTGAGATCCCCAACGTCAAGTTTATTATTTAACGGATATACCGCGTATACAACCGCAGTCACAGGGTATGATCGCTCTTAATACGGTTTATCAACACCAGTAAGTATTCCTGGTCTGGAATTTTTACTAAGAACAATATTATCTCCTGACTTATGGACAGAATCACGATTTTCAAAATAATGATTTAAACAAATAATATTAGTATATATAAATGAAGCAAAATGAATTTATAAAGCATCCAATCATCACCAATTATGAAGCATCTCGTGATGGTGTAATTAGGAACTGTAGATTAAAGCAACCGGTCGGTAGTGTTGATAATGCTGGTTATCTTAGATTTAATGACCAGAAAAAAAGATATTTATCACATAAATTCGTGTTCGAGTGTTATTTTGGGATCATTACAGATGGATACGTAATAGAGCACATCAGTGGTAATAAACTTGATAACTCGCTTGATAATCTACAAGCTATTACACAGAGTAAAAATTCTGCACGTGGAAATACAGAAAGGTGTAAAATATTCAGACAGAGAGCTGTTAAATCCACAAATACAGATGGCGAAGAAATTGTGTTTAAATCAATTCCTTCTGCTGGTAAATACTTTAACATATTACCAGTTTCAGTAAAACACGCGGCAGATAATATCACCAGATCTGCTTTTTCAATGGGGTTTGGACGAAAAATCATATTCCAGTATATTAGTCTACCAGAACCTTCTTCATGAACCAATGTCTTTTTGCTTTCATAGTTTGTTTTATACAGGTGTTTTTTTTTTCATTGATATAATGTTCCTATAGTATCAGATAATGAAGCGAGACAACTCCGTCAAGCATAATAGTAAATATTACAGTTGTCGTACTTGTTGTACTAATGATATTGTGAGTTTTGGTCAGAACCCACATTGCTTTTGCACCTTATCAGGCTGAAGAGTCCAACCCTATAAGTATTTGATATATTTTCCTTTTTCATAAATATCGGTCATAGAAATGATATATGTGTACAGTCAGCACGCAAATTTTCCTCCAGGATTTTGTTATAATCAAGAAACAGCAAAATCCATTGTCTTAAATACATATCTTTAATAGAGATTTATACGGCTTGGGACACTAATGTTTCTAAGAAGCCCATTGTAGCTAATTTTACTATTACAAAACAAAGAACAAGCTAACCTGAGTCACATATTATCTGTGTTAATATCGGCTAATATATATCTCAGCAGTGAATTGTACATGAGGTTATTTTTAGAAATGGCATTGCGTGTTCGTATAGCTTATCGATTATTTTAGTATCCTTAGCAACGTCTGATTCATATAGACTTTTAGCTGTGGGTTTTGTGTAATGCAGTTTCAAGCAATTGGAAACTGGAAATAAATTCACGTTTTACAATAAATTCTGATTTTATTAAGAAATCCACAATAAATTCTGATTTTATTAAGAAATGCATAATACATTTACAATAAATTCTGATTTTATTCTGTATATTTTAAGTAAATTACGCGCTAACTATATACTAATATTTTCATTATGTATACATATTGAAGTCCGGTGGCCGATTGCTAACGCTCTGGACTCTCATGCTCAAGGTCCGTGGTTCGAATCTCGTGAACGGCAAATGTCTGCGAGGGCGATATTATGCCATAATTTGTTATTTATTGGGCGTAACCAGCCCGTCTACTGCTTCAATAGAAAATTTGTACACTTCTCCCACCATGTCACTTGGTGGGTGCAATTTTGCACTCTCTGGGTGATTATGATGGAGGGGTGTGCAAAAATTTCTATTGAACGTAGAGAAGGCCCGTTGTATTGTCCTTAAGATAAGTTTATATGTAACTGTGCTGTCCTAGGATAAGTTCTTAGAATTAAGTCTATATGTAACTGTGCCGCCCTAGAGTTAAAGTTCTTAGAATTAACGTTACTGTAAATATGTTAATACGTTACTGTAAATACTGTTACTGTAAGTATGCTTGCTTGATTTAAGGGGCTACATAAAATCATACTGCCTAGACAGCCCTCTGAATTTCTAGTATTTCGTTTCGATTAGGAATTCGCTGTGGGGGGGGGTTGTTTATGCGTCCATAAGATAAGTTTATGTATAACCTCTGAGCTTACTAGGATGACCTTTTCAACCTAGTGGTTTCACATGGGGTTAATGTGCTGTAAATACGCTTGCTGTAAATACGCTACTGTAATTAAGATTCTGTGTTTTGTGTTGTCCTTAATTAATATATAATCATATGTATATAATAATCATATGTATATAATCATATGTATATAATCATAATCATAATCATGTGTATATAACCATCCTGAAAGAGTCCTTAGGGACTATTATTTTTGTTTTATTTTTATATTAAACAAATATTTATAATATAATGAATTCTGAAAATATTAATGTTATTATTTCTGCGATTAAAATATTACAACATAACGGTGTAAATACATCTGATAATCTTAATCCTGAAAAAATTCTGTCTGACTTTGAATCATTAGAACAACGGAAATTAGAGAACAGGTACACTTTACCATCTGATTATAAATTCATGAAGTTTATCCAGCAGGCAATGTTACAGTCGCTGGCAGCAGTTACAGATAATCAGGTAAAGCTGTTTGTACCTCTCTCAAACGCTATTGACAAAATTAAGTTAGAATTATCTCATGAATACGAACAGAAAAAGATTGTGAACCTTCCTATAAGGCAGTTAAGAGAGCATTGTGAAAATGAAAGTGAAGGTGGAGTTAATGTGATAATGGCTAAACAAAATCCCTGGTAAGTATACAGGTTATTTACTTATAATAATTACGATTTAACCCAGTAAAAATTTTTTTATTCTGATCCGAGTTAGATTCGGATATTGTTTTTTGTTTTACGATGACGCATTGTGATAAAACGCTCTATGATCTCACATACAGATTTATACTTAAAGTTTCATTCTGCAAATCCAAATTACGTCCTATTTGGTCTGTAAGTTTGAAATGTATTCTTGATAATAACGGATTATGTACACGTAGATAAACGGGGTTATTTGTTTCAGATACAATTAACCACCCGGGAGGGGCTTGAGGGCTAAATGAATATAATATGTAGCCTTGCTGGGCCTGGCTAGACTTTGAAAGATCTACTTGATAGCTGTCATCAATTACATCACATACTAGATTGACTGCGATCGTTGATGTTATATTAACAATACCAGGCGAGATATGACGGCCTCTACCGTATGGATCATTATTATATTTAAGAATAACCGATGGTGGGGCTATTTTTATCCACGCTGCAAGTATTTTAGGAAAATATTCTTCAATAAGATCAGTGATTGATTTTTTCATATCGGTATTGTCAAATCCTGGTATTATAAATGTTTGTGAATCTGTTCCTGTTATTTTATAATAATTAAGAAAATATTGCTCAAGAATTCTACTTATTTCAGTCGCATTTTTTATAATACTTCGATTCGGGATGTATAAATCAAATAAGATCCCATTTAAATGTTTTATTGCTTCGATTATCTGATTTTGTACACCATCGTCATAATGTTGAGATAATGAAATAAGCAAAACTTCTTCAATCATTAAATGTGTTATCGTATTCAGGCTTAAGAACATCTAAAAACATTTTTAAAAATTCTTCATTAATAGTATAACGAACATCAAAGGTTCCCTCGATCTTGATGGTATCAAATGCTGATCTAGTCATCTCGGGGATCCTTTTACCGTCAAAATCGGTAAAGTAATGTTTATTGTCGCTTGGATCAAATTTAAATCCTATATAATGCCATGGATTTTTATTTCGATATTCTGGATCTTTAATGAATCTTTTTTCCGTTGTGAGAAATTCATTTTTGGCTGGTTTTGGAATGCCATTTGACTTTTGGTTTGGAGCAATATCAGGCCATCCTAACACAGATCTGATGGAACTTTGATAAATATCTACAACATAATCAGGGGAATTTATTTCAATCTCCGCTGATAATGTTGGTTCATAAACAGTGATTGCTATTTTGGGTTATTTTCCTGTAATATATTTAATTCTGCGTTGCAACTCATCATTAATCTGTTCTATTTGATAACTGCCCGTTGAAATTCCAACGACTTGCCAATCAGGAATTCTATCAGGTTTATTCTTATTCGCAAATGCAAGTGAATTGTTTGCTGGTAGTCTACCAAACGATTTTGACCTGATATTTGGCCAGCTATGATAAACTCTTAATTGCACTAATGCTATTTCACTTGCTGGAATTGCAGTTGGAAAGTTAACGCTAAATTCAGGACTGGTCGAACTTAATGGTATCATAGTAGTTTCTGACGGCGTTGTATTAGTGACGATCTGTTGTGTATTAGTGACGATCTGTTGTAATAGTCTTAACGCTGACATTATTTAAAATACTCCGTTATTTAATAGAACGCACTCTTATGAATTCAACCTTCATTCTTATCGCAAGTTACTTTATCACTAAATACTTCATCGTAGGTTTTCATTATCGTTGCGAACTCCTCATCAGATATTTTACCATCGCTGAGGTACGCAGAAAGATACGATGATAGTTTAGAATAAGATGTTGTTGCTGTGTGTAGTTTTATTATATACTCGTGTAATTTATCATTTGTACATGTAGAAATCTTCTTAGCGATAATACTGAGAATGCCTGCGCATGTTGTTGCCGTTGAAACGACAATTGTTGCAACTGCAGGTGCTGTCATTGTTATTGTTGATAATAATAATCCGGTTCCAGCAATAACAGCGGAAACTGAGTAAACAATTATATCAATAACAACCATACGCCTGCGATATTTTTTTTTTACTTTTATTGTATAATCGTCGATGATATTGTTTAGTTTGGTTTGACAACGTATCTGTGACGTTGAACGTCGATAAGTGACTCAGTCACTCGATTCATTATACAATAACAATGTCATTTAATTAAGTAATTAAACAGTTTCAGTTACGAATTCTATACACCACCAGTAACGTCTCGGGGGCATTTCCGTTGAAGTTAACGTAAACGCTTCTTTGATGTCCTTGGTTAGCATCACCAGCAGAGGATTATGATATACATTCGGTGATAAGGAAGTGGCCTCAGTAATTTCCAAACCGTACAGGGATAGCCTGTATAACCCAGTTACTTCTGCTGTGTGTTCGAGAGTGTTATCGCGCGGTGTCCACGTTGATGATCCTGATGCTACTGTGTACACGATATTTTTAATTTGTCCGTGTGGAATTTTAATCAGATTAGTTTTTTGAACAATACTAGGTATTCCACTGACAATGTCGTTGAGTTTCATGTTAATATCGGAGAGTTTGATATCAACAGTTGGTGGAGTTCCAAAAGAATCATTAATAGATCTGTTTATGTTTCTACGAAAATTTAAGAAAGTTTGTACGTGATTAGTAAAATTAGTATTGAGTGTAGTCATTTCATTATTGATTGTAGCTATAGGGATTTCCTCATCGTCTACATATTTCTTCGTTGCAGAGTCGAAATCTGATTCTGGTGTTCTAAGATTATTAATACCATTATTATTCATGTTGAGAAATGCACGCATTATACCACCGTTGACTAATACGAACTTAGATTCTTGATCATCGACGTTTTTTTTTTTGTGCTGCATCTGTATCTGCGGCTGGGTTTCCAAGGTATGTAATTTTATTTCGATTCATAATAATGTTATCCGTGAATGAATCACCAGCTCGCTTGATAAAATCGTTAATTGACTTACCGGAATCTTGTATTTTGCCTTCATCAGAAAAATAACTATATTATTAATAACCGCGGTGGGAATTCGTATAAGAACATCTAACAGTTGTATATTACTCGTTTTTAATCGTCCGTGTTTATCCTGAAACACAACGACTTCATTTTGATCCACACTTGTCATATTTAATAAATCATCGATTTCATTTCTGAGCTGATCAAGAGTTGCATATTTAGATAAATCGACTTGCTGCTGAGCTTTGCGAGAAGATCTTCCATAAATATCTACCATTATATTTACTGATATCTGTTTAAGTGTGACAACGTGGTATATTCATGCACGACTTTATGAGGTGCCGTTGTTGATTTTGATACAGCATCAAGTAGAGCGAGTACTTCTCGACCGCATATCGGCGGATCAGTTATTTTTTGTGTTGGTAATGTTGAATACCAGATTTTAGAACGCATCGAATTCTGAGCAGTATTTATATATTTTAAAAATTCCTTTGGTGGTGCCAACCCATACGAATCAAAATAAATAATTCCACGTGGATCAATTGCATACGCCACCCAATGAGTGCCTGAACCAGAGTTTTTATCGAGATTAATAATACCAGTTTCTTGTTGTATTTCAACGGTAGGTAATTGATCACGCATAAAAACTCCTCTAAAGTTTTTTTTATATTCAGTTGCTTAGCGGCATTAAGTAAATCAAAATTGGACATAGGAAAAATCATCGAATTCGATGACGAAGTTACCGGGGTAATCTTAGACCTTTTCCGTACCACGAATATGGGGTCCCTGGTAATCTTAGACCGCGACCGTATGCCGGGCCTGATAATCTTAGACGGTTCGGCTGTGGAACGTTTGATGCTCTTAGACGTCTTCCGCGTTGTTTTGCCCGTGATCTTTTTTTTAAGTTTTTTGCGTGCATAATTCCTTGACCCGTTGCTTTCTTTAACGCCATTCCATCAGCGGTTCCAATAGCGCCTAATGCAGCTGCTTTTGCAACAGCTGGGGCTGCAGCGGCTATTATTGCTGGTAACGCGGCAAGAAGTGGAAATATACCACCCGTTTTAACAATGTCTTTAATGACACTCGCAGAAAGATTAAGTTTTATACCTTTGTTTAGGTTTTTTGCTTCATTAAAATGCCTATGCTGGCGTTTTGATAATGATAGCTTATTCTGACCACTCGCGATTTGTTCTCGCTTTAGTGATATTTTTGCCACACAATTATTTTTTGATGATGATTGTAGCTTTTTAATCTGACCAGGAGTCAGACTGACATTAACTAGATGTGACATTTATAATTATTATGAGTGATCTAATTACATGTTTTCTACTGGGGCATCAATAACTCTCATTCGTCCACCAACACCTTCAAGCAACATCGATTTATCGCCGAGTATGACAGCGACAGCTCTGTAATCAGCAATAGCTCCTCGGTTTACGCGAGCTCGAAAATATATGTCAACGACTGATTGTCTGGTTAAATCTAAATGTTCCAGCGAAAAGTAATAAATGGGATATAATGTTGTAAAATCTAACTGTGATATTTGTAAACCAGAATCGATATTCTGATCATGTCCCATGAATGTCATTAATCGATGATATACACGTGCTACATGATTTAACTCAAAATGTAACAAAATATCCTCGGATGGTTCTTGATGTAAGTTTATCCTTAAAGAAACCTCAGAAACACCGAGTTGATCAAATATCATTATGCTTCGATTTTGTGAGTTTACCCGTGCAGCATTTTGTAATGCAATAAATATATGTCGCGGTGCAGAAACATTTTGTTGTGATGCTATTTACCAAGTAAATAAACCATTAATGTTACTCTGGATAGAATCTGTGGTCATTGTCAACCATGATAGCATCGATTTACCACTTTGGCTCATAAAAGAAAGTAAATGTTCTTCTTCAGGTATTGTTGGAGTCATTACTGGCATCCACAGAGAAAGTTTTGTCAGAATTACTTTACCAGCATCACTAATAGGTCGCCATATTGCATCATCATCAGTAGCTTTTCGCACAAGTACAACTGTGTGTTTGGCTCGAAAAATAACTTTTCTAACATTTCTACAAAATCCAAATATATGTGATAATGGAATTGCATATGAAAACGCTCTCCTATTTCCTTGTAACATTGATCGACATGCCGCAAATCCTAAATTAAATTCTGGATTAGCACCATGAACCACCGGATTTACATCAGCATCAGCGGCGCCGGCGAAGTTTCTTGGTCGTCTTATATCATATTATCTGTTGTCAGGGTAGTCAGAAGTATCCTTTACAAACATCATTGATGGACCAGCTGATCTTGAATAATCATCACTATATCGCGCAAGACCAAGTATCGTCGTGGCAACGTCGACGTTTTCATGACAGGTCTCAATCTCTCGTGAATCAATGACATATGCTGCACCTTTAAATAACGCCATGATGCCATTATCAACAAAACCAACTCTAACATCAGCGTTGTATTCAGTATTATCTGTTTTTATAATCTCACCTTCTACATCGATAAATGCTTCAGCGGGTAAGAAGTATCTGCTTGTATCCTGAATTTGTATCTCAATTCTTCCACGCTCGTCAGGTACACGTGCGTCATAAGAATAATACTGATAATCGCGCACAGATTCATCTTTTAAAACTGGTGCATCCATGTCAAACGCGGGATCAGATATACGCGTGAACATCTTTGTTATTATCGTCTTCGTCTAACACGAAGACCGCTTCCTGCTACCAGACTAGCGGTTATATTTTTTTCTTTTCCAAAACCAACATTAGTGTTGGTAGCCAACTCTGCTAGTTTCTGATTAGCAGCTTGATTTATTATTTTACTGACATTTGCGGGCATCACTTCAGTGCTGGCTAGTTTCACTGGCTGAGGTTTTCGTCGTATTAATCGCGCTAGTCTATCCTTGATTGCTGAGAATGCTTTGCTAGCAACATCACCAACAGCGCCAATAGCTTTGTCACGAACAATGTCAATAGCTTTCATTCCTAGTTGCTTTGCAAGCGGTATTGCTTTTGGGGCTATCCCTCTAAATAGACCTTGAACAACATCACCTAGTCCATCTCCGTAGGTCGTTTTGTATACTGGTAATCGTGAATTTATTACCCTAACCATGGTTGGTCTATGAGTGTGCACGATCATATTATTATTAAGTGATTTTATCACTAATTGCATCTAATTACATACTCAGTCGCTGTAATAATCATCGGCGATTTAATTAATAAGGGACCGATACACATTAATATCCATAACACCACCTGTAAATAATCGTTTACAAATATCAGCTGCATCATTAATGATTTCTGGGGAATTATTGCCAGCTCGTTTTCCTCCCATGAGAATTTCTAGTCGATCAACATCAGCAAGGAAGTTATTGGGACAAGTAATAAGGCCACTTCCTAAACCACTTCCAGTTGCGCCAGGAGCATCTTGATATTCTTCTTTTTCTTCTTTTTCTTTCTCCTCCTGTTGTCTCCATTCTTCTGTACTGGGGGCATCTTGATATTCTTCTTCTTTTTCTTTTTCTTTCGGTTTCGATGATTTTTTCCCTTTGGTTTCAATGGTGTTTTTGGTGATTCTGGATAATCACGAAGTGATCCTTCCCACCTTTGTCTATGTTGTCGTAATTGTTGTTGTTGTTCTGGTGATAATTGTATATACGTAAGATAACTATTTATTGCATGATTATAAGTTATATATCTTGGATCATCACTTCTGGCCTGATCAACTTTGTAATATATACGAAATATCCATTTGTACCAAGTTTCACGATTTACATTTTTATTAGCATATTCAGGTTTTAAAAGTTGTTTTCGATTAATATAGCCTTTGACAGCAATCGTAGCTAACTCTACTTCACTTTTAGCATTTGTAATATTAATAATAGCATCTTCGGTAAATTTGTCACCTATATCGGTTCTCTTCTCTCTTGTTTGTTCTTCTTCTTCTATTTTTTCTGGTTCTTGTGTACGATCCTTTATATCACCTATTTCACCACGAACTTGTTCAATACCTTCAAGTATTTCTCGCATTGGTTGAGCAGCAGCTATTTCACCGGAAGCCCCCGTAAAATCCTTTTTGTTTGTTTTGTTCGCTCTGCTATCTTTCCAGTTGCTTCAGCAGTTTTCTCTAACGTTGGAAGAAGACCTTTAGTTGTTTCTGTAATGGGTTTAAATAATTGTTTTGTATCCTCTGCAAATTCAACTTGAGATTCCTAACGTGATTGTAGTTGTTGCTTGACTAAATCACGGACGGGTAAATATTTTTCGATTGGCTCTAGTCGCTCTCGAGCTAATCTAGCTGAGTGTGGTTCTCTAATCATTATTGATGATATTTATAATGGCTGTTTAATTTACAGCAGCAGAGGGAGTGAACGACCAACGTTGAGTGACCAACGCGTAAACGAAACAAATAAAAACGCTAGTCAGAGATAAAGTAACGAGATAAGCTAAGTTAGAGGTTGTGGTTTAACGTCACTGACCTTATTTTTTCAGCCTTCGTAGGAACCTTATTTTTTCATAAATAATGTCTCAAGCAAAATGGTCTGTTCACCCCCTCTGCGGCTAAAGGTCTCACATTTGGGTATAGAAACTTACGTCATGTTATTCAATATGGCATCGGTTTCTATACCCTATAAAGGGGGAGATTATTTCTGATTTTCCCAACTGGTGTGTGGTTTTGTATATGAGTTCCGATATACAAACAACAAATATGCGCCGTAGTGGTATGGATAATGCGTCTGACTACCAATAACATATTCAAACTAATACACGTTCAAATCGCCACAGAGGAAACAAAATTTCTTCTATAAAAGTAGGGAGACGCCTGGGCTTGGCTGAGATGGTGTATATATAATCTTGAAATCCAACTTGGTAATATGTGATCGGCGTCTATTACTTAACTCGACATACATAATTCCTGGAGGTCATCTTTGCCTAGATCACCCTCTGGACCTGCGAGAATTTTGTTTGGCAATTTAGGGCTTCACTGGGGGTAGTGTCTACGCATACATTAACGCTGATCAGTACAGAAGCCTGTTGGATGTAAAATAATATAAGAACACCATCAGCTTAAGGTATCTGTATGCCTGTATATAAAATATACTCACAGGAAATACTACCAATGGGTATCACCTAGGCCTAGTTATCTCCTTTTGTGCTAGAACATTAATTATTTATTTTAAAAAATATTTTTATTATATAACCAATCACGAAAATATTAATACAATTATTTTTGTGATTTAAAAGTTACATGACAATGGTATACAACTTACTGATCAACTTGATCCTGAACAAATCTCATATGATTTTGAAATGTTACAAGAACGAAAATCTGAAAGAAGATATACACTTCCAACAGAAGACAGGTGTACCAAATTACTCCAGCAGGCAATGACAATGTCCCTAGCTAGGATCAGTGATGATATTCAGAAATTCGTTCCAGGCCTTTAAAAATCAGGCTAAGTAACAGATACAACTAAAATGTATTGTATTGGTGCTTGTTATCTTACATTTAGGTTATTTTAGGAAAATATATCTCTTTAGAAAAAGTAATATTTTGTCGTTTATTCAATATAGGTTCTGTCATGCTTTTCAAATATTTAAACCATTAACTAATATTTAAAAAGAATACAGTCTTTGGCACATTGGCATATGACTGATTGTTCAACACGTTTTCCTTGCATCACAAGAATGCCTGGGGCTCCGGCATGGTGTTACCTTGTTTAAAAAAAGAATGAACAAAAGACATTTTAGAATAGAATGTATTGAAGAGGCTAAAACAGAACGTAATAAATAAGTGATTAGAAATTACATAACTGAAATTCAGAGGTGATTTTTCCACATTCCAGAACTAATTCTATTCTAGGTAAAACACTCGTCTTTTCTTCTTTATGATCATGTTAGATGTTATCATGCTCACAAGTCATCATAGTCTGACAGATAAGAAAAGAAAAGACATCTCTGAACTTGAGATTACTCTCAGATTCCTTTGTATAAAACATTCCACTTTAAAAAAAAATTTAAAATACAAACTTAAGACTGATCAAAATTAAGTTGCGTATATGCAGGTCACTGTCTTTTTAAACTCACTGAAGTACAATGCTTGAAGCCGTGACCTTTGGCATGACCCAGTATCAATTGGGTCTGATTTTTAAAAACTCCTTGACAGTAGCAAGGATATGTTGGTATACTGATCTGCAACGTTTTCACTCAGCACCAAGTACATACAGAAAGAAGTGATCTGGTTAAAATCACATGTCAATTGGGTTTGTATTCATGAAGAACAGCAATTACAAGCCTCTGTGATGACCACTATGGTTGCAATGTTGTAGGTCGGATCATCATTTTTTCATGAAGGACCTGCTAAAGCATTATAGTGATAACACCATGTAGATATGGCAATCTATTCAGAAGAAGTGGAAATAAAATGACTTCCAATACGGCCATCAAAGCAGTCATTTTGTCAACTAGATCAAGATTATGTTAATATTGGACAGAGCACACACTGAAAAACAAAGCACTTTCGTGGCAAACCCATCTAGATATGAACTTCTGTTAGGAGACGCAATAAGAAAATTTTGTGATAGCTACTGTTTTGGCAATATTAAAAGGTGAGGCCCTGGATTCAGTAAAATTCTCAACATGTCACCTTAGACTACGAATTGACATTATCATGATTATCATGCTTATGACACATTTTTTGTTACAGGCAGAGATAGTAGAAAGGAATAACTTTTCACGTTTAAAATACAGCACATAGAAAGCTTTTTAAATATTGAGAATGACTTGAGGAATTATTTAAATCTGAGCCAATCCTCAAAATTTTATACCTGTATTGTAACTTCTCACTTTTGCTCTAAGTTCAGTAAAACAATCATTGGTACCAACCAAACAATAAGATATTCATAAAGAAACTAAAATGCTTAGTGAAACTGGGACCTAATCTATACAGTTTTCACAACACTGCCAATTATATGTTACAAGAAGTGAGTCAGTGAAAACCCCATGTTGATACAAATATTTATTCCAAGGGTGAAGTGTAGCAAATATTTTAATGCTGGTCAGATCATCACCATTTAAATGATGGGCGATCTACATCTATTATAAAAAGATAATTATGACAATAGAAACATCCATTCAGGAGAAAAATGGTAAGAGTTTAAAGGGAAGTAAGAAACTCAGGAATACAGACTCAAACTCTTGTTAAATATGCATGGATTTTGATTATTGTTTAATTTTTCTGAAAGCTTGATATTATAACCATATATTTCAAGTTTAAACAAATCAGATTACAAAGACAGAAAAAAGCATTGTAAACATTTCAGACAATTAGGTGCAAGATCACTTTATTAGAACGTGGTTCTTGCTTATTATCGAGCTTATCCAAAATCATGATGAGATTGGGGGAAGAGATTGTGAATTTGGGTAAGCCACACTAAGATGTTATTAAGGCCTTTCAGGACCCACTGATAGAATTTATTTAATGTTAAAATCACCACCGATAACATTTTTTGAGTGGTTGGGTGGGTTGTGCAGTATATATATATATATATAGTACATTATAACATTCAAACGGAAATGGGGATTTTTAAAATATAACAATTGAGAAAACGTTCAAATTCATTGTTCATTAGTTTTATTAACACAGTCTAGACTGGTATGATTACTCCAAGAAAAGTGTATTTCAATGCATGTGTAATTGTACACGTGCACTTGTATAAATACAATGTTATAATGAAAAGAAAACTCCAAACAAACAATAAACCAGTTAATGTCAGCATTCATGTACTAGCCAGTGAATTATACTGATCATTTTGTAAATGTCTCTGTTTAATAACTTAATGACAAGTAAATTTACCCTTTATTTGCTTTATTTATTTAGAATGGTCAAAATTGTCAATAGTCTTGTATTTTATTAACCTGAAATTTGTTTTCTCCACATGTTTTTGAATGGCATGCATAAGTTCATAAATAAGATCAGGGGTGACAGTCTTTGTTGCACCCAATTATTCAACAGAACATTCAAGGAAAATACAGTTTGCATAAAATAAAATACAATACAGTGTGCATAAAATAAAAGACGACATTGATGTCGGGATTTCTGAAGTGGAAGTTTTTAATTACGTTTAGCTTTCAGTTTCAGGCAGACCTTGAAAGCCAGTTACTTCAACCACCTATAGAAATGAATGTATAGGATAAACAACCATGTACATAAGCAAATTTGAAACCAATCTACCCTGGTACACATTGTTTTCAAACTGTCGTACCCGGGTCCCATGTATATTTCAATGGGACAGCCTTAACTTAAATATCCACAAATATTTTATTGAGAAGCTTATGCAAAAAGACTATTATTTAATTCTTTGTCCATGGCTGTTTTCAAACTAGGCAATAATTTTGAATGTCTAAAGAGAAAATCTTCAGAAAATATGTGCTTATAAAGGAAACCTTTACGATAAATATGACAAATTTAAATATGAAGGAAACTTTGTCTGTTAGTTTCACAATATCCTGTAGTTTAAGATGAGGAAGCATTTGGTTAATAAAAAGCAACTGATAATAACTAAATACACCAAACAAACAAAAACCACTTTACTTCATTCATTTTTCTTCAACATGCAGTTAGATAAATTCTGACATCTACACAAATTACATTAATACAAATCAGTCTGTCATCCAAATTAGTCACATTCACAGAAGGTGGTTGGAGTAAGCAGAGCACGAATGTACATTTATCATCATCTTCAATAGCACTGACAAAAATGGCCATGAGAACATGTATTAGTGAGATTTCTTCCACACAAATGGGAACCAACCTGTTGGTTGATATACATATCTAAGCTACATAAAGATGGCAGTTGAGTCATGTGTGTACTGCACTGTATGAAACAAAAATGCAGTCGAAGAGGGGAATGTGTCATAATGAGCGGGATAGGAAAAAAAGTATTAAATTACACAAAGAGACACATTATAAATTTAAGCAAAAAAAAAAAAAACGATTTCTGCTTTAACTACAAAACATATGCAATGCCCCATTAATACAGTGTCCACACTGTGCTTGTATGTATTCATATTCTGTTCTCCAGTTTCTTCCTCTTACAAATGCACATAATACACAATTAAAAGCATTATTAATACTTACAGAGAAGATCCACCTCTATCTGACTTGTGTTTGTGCCTATCTGTTGTCCTCCAACTGTAGGTGTCATGGTGTTTTGAGCTGTACAGTTGTAGTTCCCACTTTTATTTCTTGACACGGAGCTGAAGTACAATGTGGATGGTACAGAACTCTCCCCAATGGGGGACCAGGAGATGTGGTCAGGTGGTGGGTTACTATTGACCTGACAAAACACATTGATGGGCTGGTACTCTATCACCTTGCATGAGCTGGTCAGCGCCTGTATGGATGGGGCATCTGGACAAAAATGTATGAATAAATACTTTGCAAACCCGATCTATCAATGTGGCAGCCACATATATTTAGCAAACTAGATCTGCAAAGTAACATAAATAAATATTCAGCATATTAGATCACTCAGATTAAATCGCACACCATTATATTTCTGCAATGGGGTTATAGTGCTTACAAAGATGCATATCCACGCCGAATTTCACAATTTTTAATAGAATAGTATCTGCATGCCAATTATAAATGTAATAAACCTGTTTCATCATGAGCTAAATGCCAAACTTAAGCCAGTGGAATGACCTGTGTCCTACCAACTGTAATGAGGGGTGCAAAAAACTGTTGTGTGCATGAGATAAAAACAAAAGCTTAAACTAAGCCAGTAAACTGTCAAATGCATTCCCACTAAGTTTCATGATCTGAGGCGTAACAGTATTGATATAAAACTAAACTAAATGCAATAATTTAACCAAGCAATAAATATTAATGCACAAATGAAAAACACACTCTAAACTTCACCAAGGATCCAGGTTAAAAGAATGGCTGAGATGCTATAACACCATATATACAAATATGCTCTGAAATACTGATGCCAAACCTGGGAAGGGGAGGGGACAGAAGAACTGCTCCACTCTTTCTTAACATACATCCGGGCTTTTGGATCATGTCAGTTTCCTAGTAATGACAGGGAATCTAATATTAAAATGTTTTAATTGGTCTTTTACATACAATTGCAAATTTTATCTGTAAACTTGCTACTAATGAAGAGCTTTGAAGGGTCCTGCAAGAAGGCATGTAGTTTTTAATATCTCCATAGTGGAAATTAATCCATCCAAACTGTTATCCATCATGGACTGGATATAATGGTCATCGTGGATAGCCAAGTCATGGATGAATTAATGTTTGTACTGCACCCCCTGGAAAGTCACTGCAATATAAATTATATAATAGTGAATGTCCATTACATCACATGGAACTTTCCTGTCAACTGAGATACCGACAGCACAAAATACAGTTTTTAAGCTATACACAATGACTTTTAACATTCAAAGACTCGCCTACCAAAATGAAATTACATACATATACTGCAGTAGATAAAAGGTACATTTTCAAAGCAAAGAATTCCATTTGAATATTTAGGTGTTTCACAAAATATATAATGGTCGAGTGATTTTCATATTCATGGCTGAGAGAAAAATTATTCTTGTAACAATACAAAATATGTAAGTATTAGTAGGTTGATGTGGTAAGACACTGAAGCAATCTGTAAAATGCTGCATATTCAAGCATTGAAATAAAAAGTGTGCCCAATGTGGCAATCCTTTCTAGTTTCCCCATTCCCTTTACAGTTATATTTTTGCTTAGCATTTGTTCCAAAACAATGAAACATACATACTGATATCCAAGATACAACTGTGTTATCACTTTCACATCGAATGTACATCTGGATATTTTTCCAAGACCTGAGTAGCAAGAGACGCACATATTTACTGTAGACCTACTGTTTTCAAGTAGACTAAGCTGTGTTCATTTGCCAGCATCTCAGAAATATATTTATGATTGTTGGCTTGGTCATCTGACAAATTTAATATTACCCAAAGTTTAGGGGTGAATGAAAAGGAAAAGCATAAGCACTTAAATAGTTTCGATAGGAGTTACTTATTTATTTTCAGCTGATGCAGGTATAAGTTTCTTCGGGGAAACACATTCTTTCTTTCCGCATAATACATACTGCAAATTCGTTCCTGAATATCAAGTGAGTATTGTATCTTTTGATATACAAACTTGTTACATTTTGACCTAAGTTACCTTTTAAGAAGTTGTCATAAATATTAATAAAACATTTTATCACCAAAGAAAATGTACATATGACTTATTCAGAAAAAAATTTAGTAATTCAGCCAAGAACATCAACTTAATGAAATTATCACCCAAACACCATTGATTCTTTGGTAACCAAAACTAAGGTTAAAGTCACCTGAACAACTATGGACTCCAAAGTAGAGTTAAAATAAATAATCTACGTTATATGTCTAATAATATGTATGTACACTACATAGAAAAGGGAGTGAGCCAGTTAGTCATTAAGCACAGATGGAAAAAAGAAATGCCCATACAGCAATACATGTAATAATTGGTCCATTATGCATTACATCATCATCATCATCATCATCATCATCATCATCATCATTGTTTGAAACCAAACAACAATGCCTGCTATTATACAAGCTTGGCTGTTAAATGAGCATCTGTGATAGATATGGTTGTAGTTTGCTGTACAATGCATTGTCTATAGTCTTGGTTTGTCAAATAGTGTGTTGTTTTCTTTTTACTTCTTCTTTAACCCTAGCAATGCCGTGGGATTTTTATCCTTTACATGCTAATTTGTTTCTAAGTGCCCCATACATGTATGCTGAGTTGTTTCAGAACAATACCGATTCTTAGGCAAATCCACACAACTGTTTCAAAACTAATATTTATTTTCATATTGGGGTGAAATTGTACAAAAGCCATGCATTTACAAATGAAACAAAAATCAACTTTTCTTTAAATACATAAATAGGTTCATAAAATTCTGGATTAAACGATTTTTGGGTGATGTCACACTAAATTCAAAATATACTGCCAGCTCCACTATTGAATTTTCTGTACACCTTAACATTTGTTTTCGTACCAATTTTGTAAGTCTTAATTTTAGTTCCATACTATCATTAGTAAGCTGAATGCATGTTACTAATAGTGGATACATTATATGTGTAATTTCCTTAATAGCTGTATAATGGACGCAGTCTTTAATCTATGACGAAAAACAAAGGTTTAAAATAACTTTCTTTACAGCTCAAAATGTTATTTATAATATATATTCTAGCGTTAACTAGTTTGAGCACAGCTGTTTAAGGTCTACCTAATTTAAATATTTAGTTGTGCAACCTTCTGCAGTGCCTATATCTCAAAGTTTTAAATGCAATAGTATCAGGTACAACAATATCTTGTCACAAGAAGGTGTTGTGCAATTTTTGGTTACATATGGTACAAAGCAAAGATTGAGAAGTGCCAGTGTTGTTATAAAGCCATGTGAGCTCTTTGATGATTACTGCCAAGTAAAGCTGAAATACACAACATTATGAACACTGAGGTGGATCGAAATGCAGGTGTCCATGTGAATGCAAGTGGTATTGTTTGCCTTCTATTCATCTGTGTGGAGCTACAGTAGACATACCGAGAGGCCTGAAAGTCATTATTACTGAAACTCCGACTTTTGTCTAATTTTCTTTCGCTGATTATCAAACAAAGATCAAGAATTGTAAGGTTTCCAAAGATGATCATTACCTGCAACCTGCCAAAATCATTTGAAAGAAGATCTCGCAGCAACAGTCTTAACCAATTATAACTGTGACCAGGTAAAACTAAAAAATAAATACTGTTAATGAAATGTGTTTTGGCTAGCAGTGAAACTGTTGAATTGTCAAAGCAGATCTCCAATCCATGCAATTAATTATGAAATAGGCATACAACCTAAGATTCTCGAGTTTTTCTGTTCTTGCAAATTCATGATATTATGAAAAGTATAGTACAAATAATGAGTAATTACACGTCATTCTGCTTCATAAATTGTACAACTGTCAGTTTAATCAATAAAAATATAATGATTTTCTAGTCATGTATATAGGAATTGCTAATTAATTATGCAGGCAAGGAGTGTACCGAGAATCACCGAAGTCGCAATGTCACGTGACGCGCGTCAACAAATATGGAAGGCGAGGTAAGCATGTGTTTTTCTTTTGATGCAATTATTGCCTTATTCTTCTTATTTCTTCGCCTGTTCTTCTAGGTACTTTATAGTCATGCGCAATATATGATTTACTTAAAGATATCTCATTGTTTATAATAAGTTGCAAGAAGTAGGCAAAAAAGGCAATATGATGGAGTATCATGATGATAAGGGATTCCGCTATGGGGGAATTCTTAAAATTCCCATTCCATATTACTTTTCAAGATTGCGTGTTACGTTGCAAAATAAAATAACTTAAAAAAAGATAATTCGGGTCATTTTAATCAGAACCGCTATTACAAGACCTCGATAAAGTCGACTCTTTGGCTCGGAATTAAGTTGATTGTCTTGCAAATTTGCATCACTACCTCATATCTCACGTACCGATACTCGGTGTGATTTGCGCATTTGTTTTTACTCTCTAGTAATAAATAATAATAATAATAATAATACTAATAATAATAATAATAATACTAATAATAATAATAATGTTGTGTTCACGCTCCCTTTTAAAAAAATGTACTAGCTTCGACAAGTTGTTAAAAACCCTAACATTAAATTGAAAATTTTGTGATTTTTCTGCCTTTTATCACATATAATTTAATTATAAGTTTCAGATAACACTGTAAGGGAATCAATGTCTCGGAGATCATCACCTAATGACAGTACTGACAGCCCAGACCAACATCAAATAAGAGGTGTTAGCAGAAGAAGAACAGGTATTAGAGGAAGAGAGTCTAGTAGGGATACAGGAAGGGAGTCAAGTAGAAGGGGTACAGGAAGAGTTATAAGGCAAAGAAGAAGAGGAAATCAAGGACCATCACTTAGCAGGAAAGATGTGGCTACTGCAGTTGAAGCCAGAGATAATCAGTTGAAGGTAAACATGATTTTTGTTACCCATTACAGTTAGCTTTCGTATTAAGACTCATAAATTATGATTTATGTTTATGTCAGTTTTTTCATAATGTTGGATTCATTTTTTATAGGAACGCATAGCCAGTATAACACAGGAAGGAAAAGATGACCGTTTGGCTCGAATATACCCAAAACACTCCTAACCTGGTCTTTGAAGTAATAAACGGCTCATCAACGGAGCAACAAGGATACCATCCAAGACCAGGAGGTGAATCACCAAGTTGGTGCATATGTAGTAACTGCTGTTAAATGACAACTGATGAGGAAAAACCTGTAAGGTTGCAATATAGTTAACCGATTCAACATATATTAAGCAAGTACTATTATTGCGTCTCACTTTATATAAAGTCATCAGGTCTTATACTCTTGTATAAAAATATAAATAATTATATAAGTAGAATCTAGCTATATATGTTGCTCTTAGAAAGAGGAAATAAAGATAAAAGTTATAATTGTTACATGTTGGAAATATTGCACAACAAGCATCCGGAACAACGTGTTATTGTTTATAAATACAGCACATTAATACAAATATGTTAATGAGGGAAATTGGGTGACCTGATGACACTAATTACTCAAGTTCACGCATGAGAAAATAGAAACACAAAAACATTTGATATTATTACTGTATTCTGACATATACTTGATAGATGTCATATAAAAGTAACAATAAGTAATTAATATCTTATATACTCCTAACTTCTAACATTCATCAATTTGGAAAATATTCTATGGCATGCAACAGCATGATACTATGCAGTACAATAGTAGGTGCACAGTTCTAAGTATGTAATGACTGTGAGGAGATTTTGAATTCACGACTTCCTTGGAAATTTATATTTTCCGTCCTGGAAATGTGGCATGTATTGTTATTACTGGCGTAGTGGTACGCTATATGGAAATCTTGTGAAATAGAATTTTCATTTGCAATTGCATTATGGTGTTTGATTCAACTGGGACAGGTTCAGATCTTTGACAAATTTTGAAGAAAAAACAAGTTTGACGTAACACATTTGTGGTTGTTGCTGGGTTTGCAGTAGTTCCTGGGAGAGTTTGGATTGTTTTAGCCAGTGACGTGTATTGTCTGTGAGTCTGGCGTTTTACAAAATAGATCAACCTTTTATATGTATGAGTGTCTCTCTCAAAATGTTTTGTATGGTATGTTATCAAAGTTGGAGAAACTATAAGTTGCTTTACGAGCGAAGTTCTTATATATATATATATATATATAGATAGATAGATAGATAGATAGATAGATAGATATAGAGCTGTATTTGTTTGATTTTATAATAACTCCATCCTGCAAAGCAAAATACAACAAGGGTGTTTTGTTTAAAAAATAGAGAGCCAGGTTGAGATAAGAAAAGCAACGTTAGCAAAACGGCTTGATTTCTCTGTCGCATGGGTGAGACATTATGTTATTAGGCATACATCTTAAATTTTTAACTGAATACTTGTACATTAAATGTATTAGAGATGTAGTACCTGATTTCAGATATTAATTTCTTGGTAGGATTTTCTTTCTTAGGAACTGGTGATTTTGTTTTTAAGTTGTATAAAGCATTTCTTTTGTATT
>JAECUM010063937.1:0-20904 GCA_016617855.1 Megalonaias nervosa | reverse complement strand
ATATATTTCAAGTTTATAATGTCCTAAATAAAATGATACCTGAAAAAATGAACCCAATTAATATATTGTGTGATAAATTATACCAGATCACGAAATGATCCTGTGAACAAACAAATTATATTCAACTACAGTAAAGCGGTCATCTTAAAATTGGCGATTTCGATCAGCAATATTATAGTTAGCTTGCGTTTTAAAAGTTGTGGCAATTGCGGATCGGGGAGTGGGAAAGAGAGCAAAGTACTTATTTGACGGGATTGCTTTTTCGATTTCATTCTGAGAGTGGTGAAACGCTGACACAGCTAAAATGTTCGATATACGATATTACATTAAAAATAAATGATGATGATGATGATTATTATTATCATCGTCATTATTATTATTATTATTATTATGATTATTATTATTATTATTATTATTATTAATAGTAGTAGTAGTAGTAGTAGTAGTAGTAGTAGTAGTATAATTATTTGCTTCCAAGACATAAATCGAAATATGTCCCAGCTGTAAGAAATTATAATTTCGAACGACAAATTAAGGTAATAAAGATTTTCAAACTCTATTAGCAAATCTGGTTTGATTTGATTGTTTTGATGGATTGATCACGTCTCATTACTTTACGTCAATATCCCATTTTTGAGACGGAGAGAGCGTAGTCACCCCAAGAAACAAAACTCTCCACAAGGGCAATCCCGAATTCTCAACGATTTTTGAGGGTTCATACTGTCCCCCATGTGAGACGCGTATGATTAAATAAAACAATTAAGAGCCACGCACAACTGAGACAACGTTTCACGTTGCTCCGTTCACGAATACATTAAATGGAAAATAATCTTACTGTTTATGCACAGTAAAACCTTCAACAGCGAGATACTTTTTATTTCAAACTGAAAAATATTGTCTCTCATAACGATTCTAGCTCAAATAAACTTTCAAAAGTTTAATAGCAGAATTGCATATTTCTACATCGTGCTTAATTTTTTTTTTATATTTCGCAGAGTGGTATTCATTTTCTCTGTAAGAGAATCTAATTTTCCACTGAATTCATGTTACGATTTGATTCGCTTAATAAGTTCATGAATGTTAAAGAAAAAAGCATTTGCTAAAAATATCTTTTAACTTAAAGAAGAATTAAAAGTCAATGTTCAACCATGAGAAAGTAAATTTTAATTTTTTTTAGTTCAAACTTTTATTGATTGAATGGATAGGATTTATCTTTGTCAAATATTCATTACTGGGTTGAATGACAAATTTTCTTGTTTCTTGCAAAGATATATTAATCCTTTATTGCTTTAACATACCTATTATGTATTTACACAGCCCTCATACCTACAAAGTTTTACATTTCGATAACATTAACTTTATCAGCACCACAGGCATATATTCAAACATCATTCATCCTACCTCATTATTTGATGATAAATTAGGACCAGAGACCACATCCTCGTTTGCCAAATTGTGTTTCTAACCATATCTCTTGTAGGGCTGTAAGTCGTATCATCCTTTAATCAATAACGTCCAGGTGGTTAAGGCAGGACTTCACCTCAATCGGTAGTCGCTAATCTGAGCAAAGCTCTGGTTAATATTCCTGGCTAATATCAACATACTTCTATTGAGACGTACAAATGTTATGGTCATATCCAGGTCGTGGAGCGTGTGCCAGTACAGACTTAGAATCTGGTCCTTTCAATATTAAATTTCTAGATACACTTTATCATTTTCTGCGAAAATAATAACATGAACTCATTTTAACTGTCCCTTTTAGAAACATGTACGTATAGAAAGCTATATGTTCATTTACTACTAATAAATCGCATATTTAAAAAGCACAATTTAAAATTTCACTGTGAAGCGAATGAAAAAGATTCTCTTATTGGTCGGTTTTAAATAGGATAAACAATAAGGTTATATATTTAGCGATTTGACAGTTAAGCTGCTGTAAGTAAGTGATGATTTTGATTATTTCCCTGAACTATTTTTATGACGATCCTGCAGAAAAGAACACAATAGTTCTCTTCAGGATGTTGTGGAAATGAATTCATTACTTACGTACTGTTGTTAATCGACAGAAGTAAGCATAGCTCATCAGTACCACATATTATAAAAAATGACCTTATTTAAGATGTTAAAGGTGTAAAATAGAACTGGGAACAAATCTAAAACATCAAAGAAATTATGAATGAAAATACGTACCCTTTGTAATAGGAGAAGATGAAAGACTGGGAAGAAGTAACTTTGTGGAGTAAAGTGCCTTACCCAAGGTCACACCATGTAGCCAACCCAGGATAATCTTGGTGGTACGATTCGAACCCGGACCTTTCGTTAGCGGGTCCAGCACACTAGCCACTAACAAACCGCTTAACAATATATCAAACGCAATATACATTTAATGGACGACAAACCCAACAATAATCTCGAGTCACTAATTAATTCTTGGTACACAATATAAAGCACGTGTTAACTAATCATGTAATGGTTTGCAAGTACTTAAAAACACCACTTACTCGACGAAAATTATATGAAGAAAATAAGACAGGAAATAGAATACATGATCATATTCCAGCATAAAATAAGATCACGTTATGGGTTTATTCAGCAGGTGTATTACATAGTTCGCCGGTAAAATTATTCCTTCTATTTATTTAATGTACGTTTTCATGAATAACAGAAATGTAAAGTCAAAAGAATTTGAGAACTGACAGTACATTTATCTCTCCCCTTCTCTTTTGCTCTTTTTCTTGTGTGAGTGCGTGCGTGTTTGAATATATCACAAATGATGGTTTATGATTACTGATAGTGAGTCTTGAAAAGTAGACATAAAATTATATCAGAGATATTTCACAGGAATTAAAGTCATTAGAAATCGTTGTATGAGTATCGTTAATATTCGTGTTATAGTTTAAAGGAAAATGTATGGTATAAAGAGATTATAATGTAAGTTTAACTGGAACAAGTATTCACATTCTCAACAGATACATCACTGTTCCGAAAATATTCAATTTAGAATAATAATGATAATGCTGTAAATCAGATACTTTGACACTAGTTCGTATAGTCAATAATAACACACCACTAAACTTGTACGTAAATCGAAATGATGCTTGTTGATATACGAAAGGTAAATATTTCTTACCAATAATAAATAAAGAATAGTAATAAAAAATAAAAATTGTTTAATCATATTTAAGAACATTTCTCACTGGCTGCAGAATGTGTTGCCTGTACTTTGATTTAGCCAACATTCAAAGTTTTACGTTGCTTCTGAATAGTCTAAAGTTACCCGGGAATCAAAATGTTCCAGAACGTATTACAAAGATATAGATCGAAATATATCTCAACTCTAAGAAAGTACAAGACAGAATCCTCGTCTAATAATTGGTCCTGTGACTTTAAGAACCAACTGAATCCGTAACAGAATTAAATTCAAACGAATGTACATCTATTTCTGACCATGTAACACTTTTGGAATACAACTCGTTGATTCACAGATGCAATGTTACACGTTACTATAGATACCGCATCCAGGAGAATTGAATTCATGTGAATTGTCAGACTTTTATTACAAATTTTTGGGTTGAAAAGATATGATTTATCTGTGTTCAATATTCATTTTTGGATTTAGTTACTCATTTCTTGTTTGTTGCAAAGAGATATTATTACGTTTTTACATACATATTAATAGTATTTTTTATGTATATTTAAATTTTATTATTTGTTGTTTTTTTCTCCATGATTATATGTTATATTTTATTGTATTAAGTACTTGACCTTGTCCAAAATCAAGTTCACTGCATTCCTAACTAGAGACACTGATGTTGTTTTCAGTTTTGGTAAACAAATATAACATACCTTATATTTTATCTATGAATGTGGGTTAAATATTATAATCATTATCAATAGAAATAAACATTCATTTGGGTCTGGGTCTAGGATTATTGGAACTCCCATTAAAAATAAGTAACCTGCCTGATGTTTACCACATTCCATATAATAAGTTTAGTAATATCTATCTATCTATCTATCTATCTATCTATCTATCTATCAGATCTCATATTATGGCCATATCCAGATTGTGGAGCTTGCGGAACTACAACATTAGAGTCTAATCCCTTTAATACTAAACTTATAAATACACCATGACCATCTTCTGCTAACATAATGACATGAGCTCATTTGAACTGTCCTTTTGTAATTATCTTACTATACAAAATGTATGTGTTTATTTGTTACGCATAAAAAAATCCATATATTTCTAAGTGTTATTTCAAACTTCAATAGATTAAAGTATATTCAATCTGTAGGATTCAGTGAACATTGAGATAATGTTAATCAGCGCTTGAATATTGAGATAATAGTAATCGGCGCTTGAACATTGAGATAATATTAATCAGCGCTTGAACATTGAGATAATATTAATCAGCGCTTGAACACTTAGATAATATTAATCAGCGCTTGAATATTGAGATAATATTCATCAGCGCTTGAATATTGAGATAATATTAATCAGCGCTCTTTAACACTGATATAATATTAATCAGCGCTTCGAAATTACAAAAGTCAAAGAGACAGTGTATTGCCTAGAGCCTTCAACATTTTAATAAAGATCTTGCTTTAAGGAATTAGGTCTGTGAAAATGAATAATTTTTGCACATAATCTTTGTCGAAAGAAGTGTTATATATATATATTTAATTTGTATTGTTCTTTAGTTTTTCTCCATGATTATATATTGTGTATAATTTTATTACTTTCTTGACCTTGTCCAAAATCAAGTACATATTATACTTGACCAATAACATTTATTTTGTAAACAACAGAATAAATATTAACATTTTCCTATGACGTGGATTAAGTATTCAGTTCCTTATTAGAGTAGTAATGTATATCTTAATATGAGTCTAGGACATTGGTATTCCCCTATGGAAATACATAGTGCACCTGATGTTTCCCATGTTCTTTATTATAATTTTAGTAACCAATTCTATCTTGTTCACAAATTAGATTGTTCTAGTGATGCACTTTTGACCCTCATCCTGATTCTACCATTGTGTTTTACTTTTTTAAAAATAATCTTGTTTACTTGAGAAACTACTCATTCTTGCATCTAACATCTGAGGCAGAATCATTCTTTTGGTTGTGTTCAGTATTGGATTTGGGTGGAATTATTTATTCAAATATTCACTGGAAATGCAAAGTGCTCATCAGTAATATTCTAAGACAGAAATATTAAATTGGAATTATAGTGAAATCAGACAAGGTCATCTTGGATCATGTCATTATGAAACTTCAAGAAACTGTTGGCATATCTTCACACCCTAGACGACTGGCATTTTAACACATTAGAGACGACTGACTCTTCAACACATTCAATATTAGGATGTAATTAGAATACCACTGAAATTTAATTAGAACTTTATTCATTAAGACTTCTGATAGAACTTTTTGGACTATGTGCGACTTAATTCACAATATCTACGTTCTTTTTAAATTTTGACTTTGTTTTCTAGTGAATTATATTATTTGTGAAATGTTACAAAAGTTGTTGGTTTTCGCTCTTTTCTGATACTTTGTTGAAGCCCATAGAGTCTTAACAGGGGAAACTACACCTCACTAATACCACCCATTATAATCTGACCTTATTTACACGTTAAAAGGTGTTATCCATTATCATACTGGGGAAAAACAACTATAACATCAAATAAATATTGAATGAAAATCTCCCAAGAACGTCACAAGCGCTTTGTATTCAGTGAAATTCCATGATGGGAAGAGGTGAGTGATAAAAAACAGTAGTTGGAATATGATAAGTGTAAGAAATTACTCACACTAGAGAACAAAGATTAATCTGGATTGTATTAAGTAAAGAAATAACTAATATTTGTAATTCAAATGAGAGATCAAAACAGAATAATCTCTATATCTTTGTGCTCTATTTAATGTATTTTTTTCGAACCTGGTAAATTAATTAAAATTATGTGAACAAGATATAGACAGAAAACTAACAGCTAAAAACATCCAGTCTGACCTAATATATGTAAAGCGTAAATGATAGTAAATATTTAAAGCGATCAACACTGAACGATGTGTGTGCGTGTGTGTGTGTTTGGCTTGGATTTTTAACATAGCTCTAACCACCTTCCAGTCATATCGCTACGATGTCTGCAGTGTGGCAGCTTATACAGATGTCTAGCACTGGGGCATCATTCCGAAGACATGTATCGCATTATCCTGACACCAGACCGACCAGTCCTAACACTAACCTCTTAATGCTGAGCGCCAAGCGAGGCTGCTGCTAGTACCATTTTGATAAGTCTTGGTATATCTCGGTAGGACTTCGAACCCACGACCTCCCTCATCTTTAGGCTACCAGTGCAGTAACTGAATGATGTATGTATTCGTGTATTGGAATGTTAGTAATTGAACTTTCTAGCACAAAACGAAACGTTTCTATGTAAGGATGTTATCATAAGACAAAAAGGAGCAGAGATCATTTACTCGATGGAAGGATTTACTGTTGTTGATGATTTGGTATCGTATGGCACAGCAACACAAGTATGTTATTTAGTACAAAATTAATTAAAGTAAATAACGTGGACAAGGATACACCAAGGTAGCCGATCCATTATAATCCAATAGTAGGAGTCGAACCCGTACCCTTTCGGTCGCCTCTCGGCACACTTACCACTGATTCCCTCGATGGAAGGAGATAATATACCCAACTCAATATATCTTTAATGGAGAAAACCCAACAATAATCTGTATTCACTATTTAATTGTTGTTACACAATAAGTATTTAAAACAAATTAGTTAACGCCGCTCACGAAAACTCTTGTGAATGCCCTTAAATTAATAAATTCTGTAGAAACAAAACAACATATTCGCAAGAAATGCCATCCTCACTCAAAACTTAAAATAAAAAGGCACGATAAATTTCATAATCAAGACGTCGGTATTGCTATCTTGACTTTCACAGGTCTCGTGTCAAAGATCCTCAATTTCTTTACAACGCCTAACGTCCTACAATGTGCTCAGTGGAAAGACGATATTAAAATTTTCTTTTTCTGAATACAACCTATAAACCGGTTTTAGTACTTCAACTTCTGAATTGAGCAGTGAACGAGCTGAATTTTACAAGTTCCGCTCCAAAAGCAAATATATTATAAATCTCAACTCAAATTCCTTTCCTGGAGACATTCTTGTCGGCAGTGGAAAGTGATATTATTTATACAAAGCCACATCTTTACAAGACGTACCGTCATGAAGAAACGTCGAGAACAAGAAATATTCTTGTCAAACCAATCGAAAATAGGGTCGTGTGTTGCAATCATGAATGCCGCTACTACTGCTGCTACTACTACTACTACTACTACTATTGCAATACTCGCTTTTTATCGTTGAATTTGCATTTCGAAGTTAAATTTTAGTATTTTCCGGAACAATTCTATAATGAGAGCTATTTATATATCTGTTCAATCTTATTTAAAATATTTTACCTGGGATGTAGTTTTCAGTGGACCTAAATATTTTACCCGGGATGTAGTTTTCAGTGGACCTAAATATTTTACCCGGGATGTAGTTTTCAGTGGACCTAAATCTACGATTCTATAATTAGGCCCACGGGGACACTGCCATATTTCTCCAATGTCTCAGTCATTATTGTCCAGAGTAAAACATAATAAGAGAATTCTTTCCGTGTATAATAAGAAGAAGTAATTTATGATTGAGATGTATGTATCTTTCATCAGATAATGGTAAAATAGTCATAACTGTCAAGCTAGCTGGATGCTAAACCACATACAATGAAAACTTAGAATTATGTCAAATCTAAATTTGCTATTGTTTTATGGTTACTATAGCAACCTTATCGACTATGTATACCGGCAAACAATCTTGTCATGCACTGTTCGACTATGTATACCTGCAGGCACTAAATATTTAGCTGCATTAGGTCGCCCAATATAATTCAGTCCTCTAAATGATGCTACCTTGGAGCTATTTTTCATTTCACAAGACTGACATCTATCTATCTATTCTCTATCTCATGCTTTTTTTTTTCTATCTGTGAATACATGTATAGCTTTGTGATAACTATTACCGAGTTTTGAAAAAAAGAAATAAAATTGTAATAGAGAATATTTAAAAGAAATTAAATTAAAACCATTGGTTAATTATGAAAAGCGTCGTATGATTAAAGTTACTATAAACGTTATTTTTAAGGAAAATTTTGGTTTATACGAATTGAAAATATAGGAATAATTACAAGAAGTATCCGCATTTCCTACAGAGCTGTCACAAAACTATGAGCTGATCTTTGCAGGATAATAATAATAATAATAATAATAATAATAATAATAATCAATACCATATTTGGACACTGTTATAATATTAAAACTTATACTAAAATCTTTATAATGCTTGTTGATATCTGAAAGGTCAATATTTCTTAAAAGATATGTTAGTTATATCCAACCGACTTGTTCTTTCATAATTATGCTTATAAAAATTTAGATTAGATGAAATACTATTCTATTCATTTTGAGATAACTTTACCAAAGAATTAAACAAGTCTATTTTAATGTTCGGGTAATTTGCCTTATGAGCTCTGTTGAACGAATCAGCCTATTTTTTAAATCAGGTTGATGGAAACCTTACTAGGTAGCCGTATAATGTGCTGCATGTATAGTGTGTGTGTGTGTGTGTGTGTGTGTGTGTGTGTGTGTGTGTGTGTGTGTGTGTGTGTTAAAGCTTAGTTTACAGTAAAATACAATTTATGCTTAATGCCGCCACAATTCTTTCAGCTTAATTGCAACTGATGCTACTTACCTGTTGAACAGCACCTTCCATTGTATCCCGGAGAACAATCGCATCCAGTTCCGGTAATAAAGGTACCACCATTAAAGCATATCTCTGAACACGGCTGAAAGTCATACAGAAATTTTTCTGTTTTATTATACTGTGCTCGACAGTCAGACCAGACACCGTTAACTGTAGGGCAACAGACACTTCGCCATCTTTTCTGGATGCCTCCGCCACAGGTTTGATCGCAACTCTCCCAAGGATTCCAAATACCATATTCGCCCGTTGGTGCTCCACAATTTCCAAAAGCAAGTTTTACATGAAAATGTATAAGAATAATAGAGATGAGTGAAAAATACATCTCAAGGAAAGAGAATGTTTAAGCACTATTAAACTTCTTTACAATTTGTTTTAGATGAACTTAACTTATAAATCTACTTCGTGATAGGACTAAAAAAGCACCCTCAACACTAAAATATAATTCTGGCAGTTGGCACAAAAAATATCCCTGACTTAACGATGCCTTTTCATACCAGAATAATATGATAATATTAATTCTGGTCCTAGCTTTTCTAGTCATAACGTTTGCAATGTGGGTGTGCCTTGTCTATTCCAGTGTTGTGCCAGTAGCCAGCTACGTCACTCAGAGCTTAATCATAGCTGAGTTGTGTTTTTCTCCAATCCTCTCTAAGTTCCACCACAGATCAACTTTGTATCACAGTCATATCATCCGATAATGGCACTCACATGATTATAGATAAGAACCGATGCTGTTAAAACGATATCATTTACAGTACTAGGAGATACCTAAAAGACGTAGTCAATGATATTATACATAGCCACCTGACTCACGATTATGATTTTACTGGTCATAATCAATACAGTTGAAAGTCCTGCATGTGACCTTTCAGTCTAATATAGAAAGCATATGTTCGTCACTTTTGATACAGTTACATTTCATTTTAAAATGAATGACTTCTTATTTTATTTATTAGATTCAGATTTGCTCTTTTAGCAAAGGGTGTTTACATTTTGGTCCAAAAATATAAGCTACCTTGAAAAGCTGTTGAAAACATTTTGACTACTATAAACTTGTATAAGTCTTTTTGCAGGGCTAATAACAGATTATTTCATACGTTATTTATAATACCAAGATACCATGTTAACATATCGTTAATGTTCATAAAATGTTTCGTGACGTATTTTTGTCATATCTCCTTTCCTCCAGACCAATTTCATCGTTTGAAAAAAAAAGAGTTAAAGCAATGATCAGATTTTTCGTCTTTTATATATTTAGTTTTGGTTTTTGAGAGACGTAAAAGAAACCCATAATATTGTGTAAATGAACAAAGCTGGCAGGCCATTTGAATGGATTCATTAAACCTTACCTGGCAGGCCATTTGAATGGATTTATTAAACCTTACCCTGCAGACCATTTGAATGGATGTAGTTTTATTAAACCTTACCTCTCAAAATGTATATTTTATCATCAAAAGAGCTAACATATTTACTTACATTCAGTATATATTTCATAAATTTAAATCTGATATGGCGGAAATACTCGTCTCTTGAGTGTATAAATCGCCAGAAATATTATAAGTTTTCATGTCTTGAAAACAAATAGCATGAGTTATAGACTGTCTCAGGAAAATTGTTATAGCTAGACATAGGAATAATTGTGTTCATCATATTGAGTCTGTTCAAATGAACCCATTTAGGTTAGGAGAATCTATGTTAGGGTTCACATAGAGACAAGGAAATACCAGTCAAAGGGTTACATTATTTGTCTCCCAACGAGGCACTGCCGAGGTGGGAGAAAAATAATGTAACCTCACGACTGGGATTTCCTTGTCTTGGTACCAACACCGACGTATATTATTTTTCTTGCCCAATTGTTTCCATTCAAATTAAAATAATCATGCACTTTCGCAATATAGTTCGCAGATTCAACAAACACAGTATTAATTAGTATTATTATTGCCTTTTAACCTATATAAAGGTCATCAGGTCGTTTCTTGTTTTATGAAAATCTGAATAAATATCTATGGAGAATCTAACAAAATATATCCCGTTCTTAGAAAATAAAACAAGAAATAAAGTTATAATTATTACGTGTTAGAAGTATTGCACCATGAGCGTATGGAGCAACGTTCTATTGTTTGTAAACACTTCTCAGTAATAAGAATATGTTAATGAGGGCGATAGAGTGACTCTGATTGGTTTGATTAAACTAGAGTGGATTGGGGGGGGGGTGTTTGACAAAGTTTGAAGAACGCAGGTCTGACATAACACGTTTCTAGTCGTTGCTGCCTAACTGGTAGATCTTGAAAGAGTTTAGATTTATTTTTAGCCATGGATGTGTATAGCTTGTTTGTCAGGAACAGTGTTTTCTGTAGTTTCTAGCATATTACTAAATAGCTCGACTTCGTGTGCATGTGCGTGACCGTCTCTCTCAGAGTTGGAGAGACCTTATATTACTTTATGAGTGAAGTTCTCTTTGTTATATACCCGTTTTTGTTGTTGTTTTGTTTTAACCAAGCAGCAGAGAGGGTGAACATATCACTTTTTAGAAGAGTCCATTCGCGAAAATAAAGCTTCCTACGAAAATGAAAATACAAGGTCAATAATGCTAAACCGAAACTTCTAACCGACCGAGGCCTATCTAATTGGGTTAGCTCATTTTGTTATTTTATTTTTGACGTTTGTATTTTCAAATTTTATGCGTGTTCGTTTACTTACCAGGACACTCACTTTTGGTCGTCACCCTCTCTGCTGCTGTCTCTCTCAACCAAAATTTTATCGAGACCCACTCGATATTGCGACCGAGGATCATATAAATTTATCGTGATGAATCCATGAGGAATCGCTTGTGCTTTTGAGAAGAATTTAATCATATCCATGTGCCCTGAACACCAAGTCTGGTGGATGTTTCTTAGTGTGTGGGTGTCGACTCCATTAAAGGCAACCAGAAGATTGCAGTTATCTCTCATCACTTGTGGTATTTGTGTATATCGCTGAGTAACATAAATTACGTCAGTATTTTTGTGTCTGCGTCTGGAAAATATCCGAGCTGCATTTGATTGTTTGTCCAGCATCACATCTTCGTATGCTACGAGACTATTAATAAATCCATCGAGGCCATCCACAGATGGGGCTTCAACAATATCGGTGATAAAATCAATAATATCATTACCGTCTTCATTCCGTGACTTCACTTCTTCATTAAACTCTTTATGCATGTCGTAGCATCGCTTATCATCTACAGATGGTGCCACTAAATACAACTTATCCCATTGGAACCATCTCAGTATCAGGTTAAGCAACAATTGCGTCTTACCAGACCCAGATGGACCTATGATAATTGCTCTGATAGAATTTGGTATCGCTGGATGATGTTTGACTGGCTCTTGCTTTCATGTCGCTGAAAAATCAGTGATGTCCATGTTGTACAAGTATATAAAATAATATGAATTTATATTAATTGGATTACCAAATATAATAACAAAAAATAAAAAGTGTGCACTTAGAGGCAAGTGTGTTAAATGTCGTACAAGCAAATGCAGATTTATCTCTAATGAAACAGGCGGAGCAGCAGGGAGGGTGAACAGACCATTTTGCTGGAGACCTTATTTATGAAAAATAAACCTTCCTACGAAAATGAAATCTCAAGGTCAATAATGTTATACCAAAACCTGTCAGGCCATAAAATTTCTCTAATTGGGTTAGCTCATTTTGTTACATCATCGTTTTTATTTTCAGGCATGTTTCGTTTACGAGCTGGTCACTCAACGCTGGTCGTTCACCCTCCCTGCTGCTATAATTAACCAAAGATTTTATCCAGACCTATACGATACCTAGATCTTGGGTCATGTAAATTTATCGTTATAAATCCGAACGGAACAGGTTGTGCTTTTGAAAAGAAGTTTTTAAACTTAATCATGTCCATGTCCCCTGAACACCAAGTATAATAAATATTTTGTAAAGTATAATTATCTACTCCATTAAACACAATTAAGATATTGCAATTATCTCTGACCACTTTTGGAATTTGTGTGTATTTCTGGGTTAAATAAATCACGTCTGTATTTTTGTGACGGCCTCGCGAAAATATCCGAGCTGGATTTGATTGTTTATCCAGCATTACATCATCGTATACTACGAGATTATTGATACATCCATCAAGATCATCTATGGATGGAGCTTCATCGATATCGGTAATAAAATCAATAACATCATTATCTTTATCAGGACACGTCAGCGACTTTGCATTTTCATTAAAATCTTTAAGTACTTCGTAACATCGATGATCATCTACAGATGGTGCTACTAAATATAATTTATCCCACTTGAGCCATCGCATTATCAGATTAAGTAATAATTGCGTTTTACCAGACCCAGATGGGCCAAATATAATTGCTCTGATGGAATTTGGTAGCGCTGGATGATGTTTGACTGGCTCTTGTTTTCGTGTCGCTGAAAAGTTAATTATATCCATATAATAGTAATATGAATTTATATTGTGTTCGATGTAGAGCACCCACCCCCAACGCTGGATTAACGACAATAATAACAAAAAATAACAGGCGCGCACTTACAGGCAAGTGTGTGAAGTGGGGTACAAAAAAATACAAATTTATTTCATTAAAGACAGGTGGAGATATCGCTGCTTCGTTAGATAAATTACCAGGAGCTCCATGGGCAAAGTATCCTGGTGAGAAACATTTACCTGGATATAATTATTGTGGTCCTGGAACTCGTCTCGATATCAGACTCGATAACCAAGACCAACCAAAACCTGGAGAGTATCCAATAAACGCAATTGATCAAGCGTGTCACATTCATGATGTTGCGTATAAAAGTAAAGATTTACAATAACGGCACTTTGCAGATGTGAAGTTGATTCATGCATTAAATTCTATACCTGATAAATCTCTCAGAGAGAAACTTGCTAGCTTTCTAGTAAAATCTGCAATGAAAGGTAAACTAATGCTGGGGGCTGGTAATTAATCAACTGATTATTATCATAATAATGGAATCTGTTTATTATAGTCCAAGAGGATACTGGAGAGGTAAAGCAGCGATTAGTAAACTTGCTGAAGCAGCAAAAGTCTCACGTGCTGTTGCTGCAGCGTGGTTAGCACGACAGGCAATATGGCAAATTTATCTACCACCACCTAAAAATCGTCGAACGATTTAATCGAACACTTGCTGAGCGGTTATTTGGATACGAGTATGCAAAGGAAATATCCACTGACTTTAAGTCCATGGAGAGATCTTGTGAATGGGTTGCAAGGTTACCAAGTGTGATAGCTGCGTTAAATAACGAAATTACTCGTGCAACTTCTATGAAACCTTCTAATGCGATCACAAAAAAATATATACCAATACAACGTGAATCTTCCTCTCAACCAGTACTAGGTAATGTGACTGTAAGATATTTATATGAACCTGGTGAACTTGAAGGAGGTAGAAAAAGAGCAACTGATCCTATCTGGAGTGTGACCATACATAAAATTTCTAGCGTGGTAAGGTCCACAGGTAGACCTGCAATCTACAGATTAGATTCAACCGCTCCTCAGCGTGGATTTGTACGCGAACAATTACAAATAATTCCTACGGGTACACAATTACCACCGCGTTCACTTTTGTAAACTTGCACAGCGTCCAGCGCCTCGACGTCGATTACATTCAAGACAGGTCAGCATCACATTTTCGTGTGTGTGACCAAGACTACTATTAATTCTATCAACGGTAAATTGTCTTGGATTATTATTTGAATACTGCCACAACATCTTACAGTTACAACTTGCACAATGATTATTCTGTCGTTGTTTTAGTGTTATAATAAATTCAGCATCAAGATCAAAGTCGCGATTATTTTTTTTTTCACATTGTTTATAGCTCGCTAATTTTTTATTGATATCGACAAAATTGTTAGTGATTTCTTCGGTTATTAAGCAATCCATGATAACCCTGTGCAGTTGAGATATTCTGACTCGAGACACTGCAAGATAGACTAAATTTGACCACTCAATACGATCATTGACAATCCAAATATTTGTATCAGTAATAGTTAATCCCTGTGACGAGTGAATCGTTACAGCGTATCCGAACGTCCACGGCGATTTATCCATGCTCAACGCGCTCTCAACAACATCAACAACAACTAAAACAATATCATTTAGCACAAGATTTTGCATTCCACCACCAGGAATCTCAACATCAACATTCTGTCGTCGAGTATCTGCTGGGCGATAACACAAAGGTACAGGTAGATTTGAAAATTTTTCTTTATGTAACGTAAATAATTGTTGTTGAAGTGTATCGCGAATTATCTTTCTACTTGCAACTATCAAATCAGCAGGTCTCCATAAAGTCCAAAAATCATTCATAGAAGTTTCTGGAATTACTTTACGCATTGTCTTACACTGTATTTTATCTGGCTGTAGTCTTATTAACTTTTTAAACTCTTTTAGTGATTTATCAATAGCCCTATGGTCATCAGTTATTTCTTCGTAATACTCTACAAATGTTTTCAGCCACTCATGTGGAGACGATCCAATGAAAGGTGGCGGTTGACCATGATCGCCACACTTATCACAGCAGTATTCTTCAATAGCAGCCAATCAAGAAATATTTTTAATATCTCTAGCGACACCGTGCATATTTCGTCCCAGATAATAATTTTAGGAATATATTTCTCACCCATCCGAGATGGAGTCCATGCGTCTCCGCACCATCTGAAAAAACTATGGTATGTACATGATTTTACTCCTCCTTCTTTTATTTCCCTGGCGAGTTTATGTGTCGGTGTCAAAACAATCATATCAGAACAATTATTAAATAATTAAATCCCGCGTGTTGTTTTACCTGAACCACCACACCCATTAAGATAAACGGTTTTATGTCTAGCCACAGGATCACATACAGATGGTGCCGATGACAATCCTTGTATTTGATTATTTTTGTAATATGTCTCCGCAATTTCAACGTCGGCAGATTCAGAATAACTAATTATATCTTCACGTTTCATTCTCCATTCGTTCCATGATGCATGATAGTTAATATGCAATTGTTTTAACGAATCCGCATATTTTTTATTTATATAAAATGTATCTGTCGCGACTCTGACTGCATAACGAGGAGATCTGTTTACCATCGATAATAGATTTATCGAAACGTACGCTAGCATCGAAGATCTTAAATTTGTAAACTGCGGTGACTCGCCATCAGTATAACTCACAACTGTACCTAATTTAGTTCCGTCTGATAAATAAACATTACTTAGACTTATAAATGTGTTTTTCTCCGTTGTATCAGCAATTATAAAATCGAGTTCAGCATCGTCCATAATTAATCTTGTATATATTCGTTTATGATCATATGATCCTCCTTGCGTAAATTTACCGATTATTTTTCTGCCGACATCTTTTGCAAATTTCTCATCACTTTCTCTCCTGCATTCACGTATATTATTAGTAATTTTAACAATATCATCTTCGTTAAGATTAAGAAAATCTCTCCTAGCATCATTAATATTAAATATATCCGGTTCTGGCAACCAAACTTGTTTCTGCACGCGGTATGATATAATTGCTTCACTCACGCTCAACGACACTAAAATTCCAGCATCAAGCATGTACTGTATAAGTACTACTGGAACCCAACATTTTTCTGAAAAATGTCTTCCAAACCACGCGTAAACAATCGGATGGAGATCCCCGTAAAACTCGAACGACTCTATACAGGCGAATCCGGTTAAGTCAAAATCTGATAAGGGTCCGTTTATCGCAACTCTGGTCATCTCGTGTGTCGGATGTCCAAATCTCTTAAAGTATTCAAAACATTCTCAGTATCCAAGAAAACTTCCAGGATAACATGCTACCATATCAACTGAGATAACGTCATTATAATCGTATTTAGTATTCCACAATCCACCGTGTCCGTATTCCTCACAACTGTGTTGGACATCTTCAAGAAATTCCAATCGTGTCGGTTTCCATGAATTTTTCTCCTGAGCAGCGTGAGCAGCAACTGATGGAACGGTAAAACAATTATTCAGTAATTGTCCAACCTTAATATCATCAGAGGTATATTTTAATGCAAGATTTTTCATTTCTTCGTAGAGAAATTCTGTACGATAAATATCACCATTAGACCGTACAAACTGATCATGATAATTATATTCCGAACTTTGAAACAGCCAAACAGATACAGGGTCAATTTTACTGATATTTCTGATAAAATCAAATACATGACCATTATAAAATTTAACCGTTCTGTCTCGCGGAAATATTGCTACTGCCACAGTCCATGCATGTGCGGTATGATCAATAATATCTATCGACGCTCCTCTTGATTCATATTTCGATTTGTACAAAATCTCTCCGGTTAACGTTTTCACTGTTATTGGGAGTTTTAATTCCTTTCCCAGCTGAGCAACGTCGCTGATAGACGCTCCGGTATCTTTAACTGCTTCTGCCCACGTATTTATTTTTTTACGTCGTAAATCTGTTAAATCGTTTCCGCGTGTCGCGTTTGTGAAGTGTTCTGTAACAAGTTCAGCTACACAATTTATTCTTGAGGCTGTGAGCGATGACAGTTTCATAGGTTTGAGATCCCCAACGTTAGGTTTATTATTTAACCGATATATTGCGTACACAACCGCAGTCACAGGATACTTTCGTTCATAACACGGTTTGTCAATACCAGTAAGTATTCCTGGTCTGGAATTTTTACTGAGAACAATATTATTTCCTGACTGCATGTGGACAGAATCACGTTTGGCACGGATAATCCAAGTGACATCGTCTGTCTTTACAATAAATTTTATTAAAATAAAATATCTCTGAACATCAAGGTAGCCAATAATCTCTCTTCCTCGTTTGTCATTCATTACATTAACAGTATTTCCAATTCTGAATATCGACCACACATGAGCAGCACCATTGTCGCGAAATTCCTTTTTGGCTTCACGGATATGTTTAGTTATATCCTTATTCGTTAAAGCTCGATCTTGCATCGAAAAACTAAATTTATATTTCGGCAGTCTGTCAAGATCAAATCTAGCTCCCGCTGAGACAGCGGAGGGTTCAATTGAGGATAATTCCTGCATTATTATAATTAAGACAAATATATATTTAAATTGAATTTTAATTACTTGTATATGATTCAAACAAAGAATCGATGTAATTGGTTTATGATCGGATATACTTCTCCTTGTAACAAAGCATGCGTAAATGAATTCTGCGGTTTTCATATGCAAAGCGTTAGACTCTGTAGTCTAGGACCAAAACCGTGTGTGCCGGGTGGTGTTGGAGTCAGAGGAAAAACTCAACTGTGTGTGCAATGTGGTGGTAAAAAATACAGAGAGCTGAAACGATATTACGATAAAAATAATAACACTTTAACATCTTCAAGTGAATCTCCTATAAAAACCGAAGAAGATTATCTAGCTAGATTTTCAAAAAAATGATTTAAACAAATAATATTAGTATATAAATGGAGCAAAATGAGTTTGTAACGCATCCAATCATTATAAATTATGAAGCATCTCATGATGGTGTAATTAGGCACTGTAGATTAAAGAAAGCAGTCGGTAGCGTTGATAAATTTGGTTATTTTAGATTTAATACCAGTGGAAATAAAAATTATTTATCACATAGGTTCGTGTTTGAGAGTTATTTTGGACTAATCAAAGATAGACTTGTAATCGATCACATCAGTGGTGATAAACTTGATAACTCGCTTGATAACTTGCGAATTGTTACACAAAGTCAAAATTGCAAGTCCGGAAATTCTGATGGCGCACGATACGCAAGGGCTGTTAAATCTGTAAATACAGAGACTGGCCAAGAAATTATATTTAAATCAATTAATTCTGCTTGTAAATATTTTAATATAGTACCAACTTCAGTAAAATGCGTGGCAGATAATATCACAAAATCTGCTTTTTCAGTAAGATTTGGACGAAAAATCAAATTCGCGTATGTTCCTATGGTATCAGATGATTAAGCGAGACAGCTCCGTCAAGCATAACTTAGTAAATGTTGCAGTTGTCGTGCTAATGACAGCAATATATTGTGAATTTTGGTCAAAATGGAACCCAAATAAGTAATATTAGATATATCTTTCAAATTTAATAGTACACAAAACACATATCACATTCTCTGATTGTCCAAACTTCGACTGTAAAAACATTCCAAAGAATTTAGTTATGCATGTAAATCTCAACAATATTGCAAATAAAAAAAAGATCATAAAATCGTCTTTAGAAATGCTTAGCACTTTTATTATTATTTTGTTGATTTTGTTCGAAAATTATTGTTTTTTGTTGATTTTGGGTCAAAAATCTTGTTTTTTGCATGAAAAATGGCCAAAAAATCAATGAAAATCAGTCAGATTTGCAGCGTTGCATGGGTCCAACCCCCAGCGATTCTCTAATTGATTTTCATGATTTTTCGATTTTATAAAAAACTTTGGTCAAAATTTTCCTATTTTTGCTGATTTTTTGATAGTATTAAGTGACTTTTGATCAAAATTTCCTATTTTTTATCAGTTTTTAGTAAGTCATTGTCAAATTTATCAAATAATCATGAAAATCAATTAGAGAACCCCTGGGGTTTTGACCTTACAACAACTGAAAATTTTCAATAATTTCGTTGTTGCATAAATAATGATGCCGTATGTTACACATGTGCACAATACTCTATGAATCATGTAAAGTCTCAACAATATTCATGTTTGTGTAAAATCTCAATAATATTTATGTTTAGAATGTTACACATTCTTATGAAACGCTTTGCGGCCCAGCAGCAAATACCTATCAAAATACGTGTATGTATACATGAGGTTATTTTTAGAAATGAGTATGGCATGTGTGTTCATATAATTTATCGATTATTTTAGTATCCTTAGCAACGTCTGATGAATACAGACTTTTAACTCGGCAGAAATGCGGGTCTTATATCTATAGATTTCTCAATTTAACAGTGTATTTTGGAAATAAATTCACATTTTACAATAATTGTGATTTTATTAAGAAATCCACACTACATTTTACAATAATTATGATTTTATTCTGTATACTTTAAGTGCCTGTGCTGTAACTATATAATAATGTTTTCATTATGTATATATAATGAAGTCCGGTGGCCGATAGCTAACGCGCTGGATTCTCGTATTCAAGGTCCGTGGTTCGATTCTCGTGACCGGCACACTGTCGGCGAAGAGCGATTTGATGCCAACACACTCTTATTTAGTGGGGGCGTTAGCCAGCCCTTCTGCGTTTCAATAGAAAATTTGTACACTCTCCCACCATGTCAGCACGTGGTGGGTTCACTTTTGCACTCCCTGGGTTGATTATGGAGGGAGAGTGTGTAAATTATTGAATGTAGAGAAGGCCCGTAGTACTGTCTTTAAGATAAGTTTATATGTCACTGTGCGGTCCTAGAGTTAAAGTTCTTAGAATTAAGTTTATATGTAACTGTGCTGTCCTAGAGTTAAAGTTCTTAGAATTAAGTTTATATGTAACTGTGCTGTCCTAGAGTTAAAGTTCTTAGAATTAAGTTTATATGTGACCTTTGTTCTTTGACAACCTAGGGGGTCATATGGGGTTAAACTGTGCTGTAAATATGCTTGCTGTAAATACACTACTATAATTAAGATTCTGTGTTTGTGCTGTCCTTAATTAAGATATAATCATAATCATATGTATATAATCATAATCATATGTATATAATCATCTTGAAACAGTCCTCAGAGAGGACTATTATTTTTCTTTTATTAATATTATTCTGATTTTATTTTTATTTTAAACAAACATTTATAATACAATGAATTCTAAAAATATTAATGTTATTATTTCTGCGATTAAAAAATTACAGCATAACGGTATAAATATACCTGATAATCTTAATCCTGAAAAAATTGTGTGATTTTGAATCATTAGAACAACGGAAATTGGAGAACAGATATACTTTGCCATCTGATTATAAATTCATGAAGTTTATCCAGCAGGCAATGTTACAGTCACTGGCAACAGTTACAGATAATCAGGTAAAGCTGTTTGTACCTCTCTCACAAGCTATTGACAAAATTAAGTTAGAATTAT
>JAECUM010063935.1:0-11579 GCA_016617855.1 Megalonaias nervosa | reverse complement strand
CATATTGTGATACATTTGATAGACCTTTAATCCATATTGTGATACATTTGATAGACCTTTAATCCATATTGTGATACATTTGATAGACCTTTAATCCATATTGTGATACATTTGATAGACCTTTAATCCATATTGTGATACATTTGATAGACCTTTAATCCATATTGTGATACATTTGATAGACCTTTAATCCATATTGTGATACATTTGATAGACCTTTAATCCATATTATGATACATTTGATAGACTTTTAATCCATATTGTGATACATTTGATAGACCTTTAATCCATATTATGATACATTTGATGGACCTTTAATCCATATTGTTATAGATTGATAGACTTCCAGTCCATATTGTTATACATTTGATAGACTTTCAATCCATATTGTTATACATTTGATAGACCTTTAATCCATATTGTTATACATTGATAGACTTCCAGTCCATATTGTTATACATTTGATAGACTTTCAATCCATATTGTTATACATCTGATAGACTTTCATTCCATATTGTTATACAATGATAGACTTTCAATCCATATTGTTATACATTGATAGACTTTCAATCCATATTGTTATACATTGATAGACTTTCAATCCATATTGTTACTTTCAATCCATATTGTCACACATTTGATAGACCTTCATCGTTTAATTGTCAGGTTTTGTTTTCAGTGATTGCTTAATGTATATGGTGAGGAATGGAATGTTGATAAACTTATCTATCAGTTAAGTTGTGTTTGATTAAAATATTATTAATTGATCAATGAAGTGATGTGAAACTTTACAAACCTTTCATCCAGGTGTGAAGCTTTCTATGAAATTAAAAGGAAGATAATGGATCAGTTCAGAAAATATTTTCCAAAGAAGACTCATTTTATGTCTGAGAGAGTGATGGTTGTGATTCGAATAAATTTTTCATTTAATATTACAGTAAACTCAGACTATAACAAGCAGATAAAACAAAATATCAAATATAATGAAACATATTGCAAGGTATCTTCCTATGTTCTGTATTTTTTTCTGATTTTGGGGGAGTAGAACTGAATGATTTCTTCGGTCCCATGGGATCAACAGTTTATGTCTTTTATGTATATTGTCATGATGCTTTTTCAGGGCTTTGAGAAGTGTGTTTGACTATCATCTCAAGAAGAACAGAGGAATATTAGAAGAAGTAAAAATCTACCTTCTTACCATTCAAATTCCTTTAGTCCCTTAAAAGTTCTGCTTATTCACATGCACAATTCTTTTGTACAAAAAAGGAATTTGATGTGATTTTACTGACATTTTGTAAACAATAATAATAATAATAATAATAATAATAATAATAATTTATAGAGGTCAGCTTATTTAGTTACTGTTCTCCCATATGAAAATTAAAGCATTATTTCACATCAGGGAATCTGTTACCTATGTACACCATATTATTATGTACTTCATTACTTTTGGCTTCAAAAGCAGGGGAAAAAGATGATGGAAAACAGTGTACAATAATGAATACTTAAAATATATCAATGTGAAAACTAAAAACATACCAATGTGAATATTAAAAATGTACTCATGTGAATACTAAAAAAAGTACTAAAATAAATACAAAAAGGTACCAATGTGAATACTGAAAATGTACCAATGTAAATAAAAAATGTACCAAAGTGAATATTAAAAATGTACCAATATAAATAATGACCTATGCCAAAGTGCATAATAAAAGTGAAACGAGTGAATAGTAAAAATATACCAAAGTTGAAACAAAAATGTACCAAAGTGAATACTAAAAATGTTCCAAAGCAAATAGTAAAAATGTACCAAAGTCAATTATATAAATGTACCAATGTAAATACTGAAATGTACCAAAGTGAACACTAAAATTGTACCAAAGAAAATGCTAAAAATGTACCAAAGTGAATAGTAAAAATGTACCAAAGTGAATGCTAAAAACTTACCCAAGTAAATGTTAAAAACATACCAAAGTGGCTACTAAAATGTATCAAAGTGAATGCTAAAAAAATACCAAAGTGAATGCTAAAAACATACCAAAGTGAATACTAAAAATGTAATTAAGTGAATACTAAAAATGTAACAAAGTGAATGCTAAAAACATACCAAAGTGACTACTAAAAATGCACCAAAGTGCATGCTAAAAACATACCAATGTGATTGCTAAATTCGTACCAAAGTGAATACTAAAAACATACCAAAGTGAATGCTAAAAACATACCAAAGTGCATACCAAAGTGAATACTAAAAACATACCAAAGTGATGCTAAAAACATACCAAAGTGTATACCAAAGTGAATACTAAAAAACATACCAAAGTGAATGCTAAAAATGTAACAAAGTGAATACTAAAAACATACCAGAGTGAATACTGAAAATGTAACAAAGTGAATGCTAAAAATGTACCAAAGTAAATACTAACAATTACCTAGGTGCATGCTAACAATGTACCATATAAATACTGAAATGTACTTACATGAATACCACAAATGTTGCAAAGTGAATAATAAAAAAGGTGCCAAATGATATACTTAAATGTAGCAATGTGAATACTCAAAATGTTCCAAAGTAAATACTAAACATGTACTAGTGTAAATGCTAAAAATGTATTAAATCTTTCATAAAGTTACATAATAGAGTGACTTCTTTTATTCACGGAGTAACATTTTAATGGATTTTATGGTTGCATCAAACTACAAATTTAAATACCATCCAAAAAGGATTTCCATGAATTTAATACCATCTAAAAAGTCCATGTCAGGCTTATCCATGAATTTCAATACCATCCAAAAAGTCCTTGTCATTCTAGTCAAAGGCTTATCCATGAATTTAAATACCACAAAAACTTCCATGTCATTCTAGTCAAAGCCTTATCCATGAATTTCAATACCATCCAAAAAGACCTTGTCATTCTAGTCAAAGCCTTATCCATGAATTTCAATACCATCCAAAAAGTCCATGTCACTTCAGTCAAAGGCTTATCCATGAATTTAATACCATCCAAAAAATTCCTTGTCATTCTAGTCAAGGCATAGCCAGGAATTTAAATACCATCCAAAAACTCCATGTTATTCTAGTCAAAGGCTTATCCATGAATTTAAATACCATCCAGAAATTCCGTGTCATTCTGGTCAAAGGCTTATCCATGAAATTCAATACCACATAAAAATTCCATGTCATTTCAGTAAAGGCTTATCCATAAATTTCAATACCAATCTAAAGTCTTTTAAAACCACAAAAATAATGTCAATGAAAACACATTTGAATCAATTCACAGTAGTATGATATCGTCATCTCTGCAAGAACGCATTCTGTTACAATTTCATTATTCTTTTCTCATGCCTCCACTGTATCTATGGTGGGCATATTTTGGGTCAACCATTTCTTTCCTTCAATCATGTACCATCACATTTCATCCCATCCTGTCAATCACAAATTTTGTTTTTCTGCTTAATAAATGTTGAGGTATGTACTATAAGAGTCAATTTTGGCCCATGTAACAGAGTTCATCATTTTTTCTACAAAGACTTGTCAGGCATTGTTTTGTTCAAATTGATTAACATTTTGTCAAATTCCATTGAAACAGACCTGCTGTAAATATTCAAAGTCAGTTTCTCTGGACTTGACATTACTTTCAATTCAGTGATGTCTTGCATTCTTATTATTTATTTTGTCCAGCTCTGCATTTATAACTTAATATGCACATGTATGTTTATTTTCAATCCATGAAGAAGGCAGTGGAAAAGTAGTATTTTCATTTTTGGGGGTTTCTTGTTTCTAAATTTGACTAAGTTGTGCTATGTATGTATGTATGTATATATGTGTGTATGTATGTATGTATGTATGTATGTATGTATGTATGTATGTATGTGGGATTGAATTGCCCCAAAGCAGTCTTGATGATGGTATATCTAGCCATTGTCATTGCTTCAAGTTTTCATATCCAAACACTGCTTGTAGCCTTATTGGCTTTTGTAATGTATTTATTTATTTATTCATTTATTTATTGTGTCTAATAATATATGAATATCAAATGGACTGTTGACTTATACACATAAATATCTTATTTAGGTTAAATGGTCTAATGTTTCTAATGCCTTTCCAAAGTGGAAGATATATGCATGTATATATTGCGCATTTGGCAAAGATAATTGACATAGAAGATGTATGCAAACTTTAATTTTTTGAGAACTCTAAGATCAGGGTTTACTTTGAGACTAATGGAGTTACTAAAATATTTTATGATTTACTGCTTTACCAATTTTCTCCTCTTATTATCCTGCATTGAGAAGGAAGGGGTTATACATTCTAGTCACTTCTAGATCATTACATGATAGTTCAAATATGTTATAAAATTTTACCTCCAGAAAAATACAATCCATTTTTCTTTCTTTACAGTATCGTATGCGGGAAATGCTTGACCAGGTTCGTCGCGAACTTGGCATCTCCCGCGTAGAGATGGACACGCATGATTTTGAAGATTCTGGTTTTATGATGACATCACACACAGGGAATAGTGCAGATTCATCCCTCCGCCCACTATCCAAAGACTCCCATATCACAGGCCACACACCTTCTCCTTTTGAATCCTCGGATACATATGGTCTGCATAGTACAGGTGAGGTGTGCAGCACAATACGCTCAGAAACCCAACTAGATGACACTGGTCTTTCTGATACACAGGTCCTAAAGAATTATGAAATGGACATCACACATAAAGATGAGACATATGAGAATGAAAATGATGATGTGCTATCCAAACACTCAAGAACAAGTGAAAAGAAGACTAAACCCATGTATACTTCAGATAACACAGAGACTGACGATACTGCATCTCAGTATTCCAGAGGAAGTGAGACAAAAAAGGAGTCTCATCATACATTACTTCCCGAGCTTAAATTCAGATCTGAAACTCTTCAGAGTACCCAATCAGCTGTGAGAAATAACAAAGCAAACCAGGGAAGTGGCATGGCCTTGAATTCAAATGAAACAATGAGACCAGTTCCAGATAAGAATGAGAGATTGAGTGACATTGGAAAGCAGTCGTCAGTCGATAAAAGTGAGAAAGAATTTGCTGATGATGAATATGATGATGATGATGATTATGAAGAGGACGAGGAACAGGAGGAAGAAGAGGAAACAGAGAATTCAGCAAAAGAAAGCTACAGAACTGAAGATGATGACTTTTAGTTGTTTCAAATATCATAGTCCTCCTGTCCATCCATCTGTGTTTCCATCTGGCACAATCTCATTAATGCAACTAGTCCTGTAGTGTTTAATGAACATCCAGTACAGTTGATAAATGTTATGGTCATCACATGAAGATGCCAACAAATCACTGTGTTTGCACAATTTTTGTTAAAGTTCTTTTCCCTTTTTTTGTCTTATAGCATGAATCAATATCGTTAGCATAACTAGTCATGCATTGTTTTTTATTTTCAAGAAAGCAGGTAAATATTATGGTCATCACCAAAGATGCACATATCAACAAATCACTTTGCTCCAATCATATTTACTGGAGTAATTGCCCTTTTCTTCTTGTAGCTTAACCTGTATGACAATCTCATTAGTGCAACTAGTACTGCATTTTTGATGGATTGCCATGTATTATGGTCATCACCTGAAGATGCACATATGGAGCATTTTTTCAGAGTTATTGCACCTTTTGTCTTGTAGCTTCATGTAGTGTATCACACAACATCATTAGCACAGCTAGTCACACAGTTCTGATGCATTCTTATGAAACTTGATAAAACAGTATGGTTATCACCAGAAGATGCCTATATTGATAAATCATTTTTCTGCCATCATTTTTTGTTATAGTTATTGCCCTTTGTATTTTGTAGCCTCATGAATGTGTAACACAATATTGTTAGTACAACTAGTCCCACAGTTTTTAGTGGAATACCATAAAACTTGGCAGATATTATTGTCACTACTTGAAGATGTGCATATCATCATGTCACTTGAGTCTGTGATTTATTTTTAGAGTTATCGCCCATTTTATCTTGTAGCGTTATTTATTGTATGACACAATCTTATTGATGTAGCAAGTCCCACAGTTTTTGATGAATTGCCATGAAAGTTGGTAAATATTATGGTAATCATTTATTGATGCACATATCAACATATTGCCTTGCTGCCACAATTTTTGTTCATGTTTATTGCCCCTTTATGTCCCGCTGCTGAATGGAATGTTAGAATCTTGTGAATTCATCTTGTCTTGCAGTTATTATGGATGCTGTGAAACTTGATACATATTATGGTAACCATTTAAAGATACACAAAACACCTTTCTCCTTCACTTTTTGTTGGAGTTACATACCTTTTTCATCCTGCAGCTTAATGCAGTGTAAGATATAATCTTAGGAACTCTTGCAGTTTTCAGTGGATTGCTGTGAAACTTGGTATATATTATGGTCACCATTTTAACAAGAGTTATTGCACTTTTTCCAGATTCATCTCAGTCATGAGGTGGGGTTTTGGAGTGGCAAGAGTATATTTATGTGAGCAACTTTCTGACAGTTCCTCCAGATATTTATCTTAATAATGTCAGAGAAAACCTATAACACTGAAGAACTTGCTTTTCAGTTGCAAAGAGATTTTATATTTGAAATATGCAACATCTTGAGATGGTACAAGCTATTTCTGTTTTTCTGCATTGAATGTAAATAATTAAGAATAGTTGTCAAAATTTTGGTCCTCAAATGTATTGTTCTGATGTTCTATTAGACTTTTATTTTTTTATAAAAATGGCTTTTGGTCCAGTTGTTACTGATGGACCATCATCAGAGTGTGCTCAAACATTTTGCAGGGGAACGCAGAGGACCTTAAATGAGTTGCATGCCAAAAGGTCAAGATCAAAGCTCCAAGATGAAGGTCATTAAACGTCTATATTTCTTATAAAGAATATAATAAACGTTGGGTCCTTTTTAGCTTCAGGAGTCTGTAGTATCATCTGAGGTCAATAGAATGAGATAAATTGAATAAAGCCTACAAAAAGGTATTAGTGTAATGTTATGCATAACATGATGTTATTTTTAGAAATTAAAATATATATAGATCTCATATGACTGTTACATGAAAGTCATGAAACAAGCTAAATAATATGAGATGTCAAGAGTTGACAGTTAGTGTTGTATTGTATTTATAACTTGGCACCTCTGCAATGACCAGTGTTAGATGTTTTGTGCAAACATGTAAATACTACATATGAACATTATAGATAAGGGTACAATATTAGAAGTGCTCAGGTGAAAATGTCTGGCTTAAACATGCAGCTTTTAAAAGATCTTTTTTTTAAAAAAGTCTGTGATTTTCATTATGCAATAAATAGAATCTCATCAAAACTTGAAAAGATAGAAATCATTCAACTAGTTTCATAAATTTTATTTGAAATTAACTCTCATATAAAATTTGTAACACTAATATAAGATTTTATTTGAAATTGGCACTCATATAAAATCCTCTCCGTTTGATGAATTACATAAACTTCATGTCTAATATAAAAAGTTTAAGATTCAATTTGTCATATATTGAAAGGGGGCATTTATGTCATGCATGAAATGTATGTATACATCGTGTTTTCAATGGCAGAGTTAGATATATGCATAGCTACATGTGCATAACAAACAGTCCAGATTCCTCATGGTCTTTAAGTTAGGGATGGATTTCTGGGCCTTAGAACCACCCCTTTACTTGTTATGGGGCATATATCATAAAGTTGCTTTAAGCTACACCATTGCGTATGTCAAAGTATAACATTATTTTTTGTGGCTGTTAGAAGGTAGAGCATATATTGTTGTGTCTCTGTCTGCTGCCTATACAATAACTTATGTTTTACATGATCTACATTTACCAAACTATGTGGATAACTTGTACTTGGGGTAAGGAAGAATCCTAATGATTTGGATTAAAAAAAAAAATTTCAAAATCATTGTGATTGACAGAAGAAAAATAGTTTCCACACAATAACATTTGTTCTACATCACTCACAGGGCCTGGGTGGCTGAGTGGTCTAAGGCGCTTGTCTTTATGGACAGAAAGCATGCCACTAGCTTTCTATGGGTTGGTGGTTCCTCCACCAGATATACTTACTGCCTGCATGGCCTATCATGTACTGAAAAATGGTGTTAAACTTGAAACAACAACATCATAGACTTGGACCAGATTTTGTGGATGGCTTGCACTTGAGATAATGAAGAAGCCTTTTATTTTGAGGACCAAATGTCAAGGTCACTGTTGGTAAAAACTTAAAACTGTTTTCTTCCAAATATTTCTATTTTTGACTATGTAACTTCAGCAAAGTTTGTGGTTGACTTGCGCTTATGGCAAGAAAGAATCCTATTGATTTGGGGGTCAAAAGGACATGGGCACAGTGACAAAACTGGATTTAGCATAGTAAATTTAGTTTTAGGCCAAATATCTTGACCAAAGTTTGTTCTTAAGGTATGGAATAGGCTTATTTATTTTGGGGATGAAATGGTCAAAGGTCAAGATCATGACTAGAATAAAAATTGGTTTGGAGAGTAACTTAAAGTTTCTTGACCAAACATTGTAAATGACTTGCTCTTAGGGTTAGAAAGAAAACTTTAGATTTGGGGGTCTGTGGGTCATAGGTCAAGGTCTAATAAGATCATTAGAGAAAATAATGATTTCTGTACAGTACATTTAATTAAAGACTGGATACCTTAACTAAGGTCATTGAAATTTGTTAGTCAATATCTCCAGAGTCAACCATGCCCAACTAGTGCCTACATGGATGACTGTTGAACCTTAGGTGTATGTGTAATGTACCATTGATAGCGTACTTGTTGTGAGTGACATTTTGATGCCAGTGAGTGTAAACTTGATGTGATAAATGTATACTGAATGATGATAATATAGATAAGATGGTACTTTAGATTTATTTCTCTATTTTAGTTTCTTTGTCTTTTATTGTACTTTCAAAGTATCAGATTTATTCAGGGTCCAAAATGTTCCATTCATGTTACTCAGGTTAATCATTTAATTTTAGAAAACAGGGTTTCAATTGTAACCTAAATTTTGGACAATTAGTAAATTTTTAAAACTTATAATGCCAAAATGATATAGGAAATTTTTGAAAAATGGCACACTATTTAAATATTTACTAGTATGCTGACTAGAATAATAGCTAGTTAGAGTTGTGTCTTTAGTAATCCAGTCAAGAGAAGATGAATTGCATAATTGCACTTCATTCATACATATTTACAGAAAGATGACACATTTTCTTCCTCCTTTTAAAGATTTTATTTACATTATATTCTTTTATTCATTATTGCCGGTAAATTCAGTGATGGTTTTATTTTATTATACATTATTGAATTATCAAATGATGATTCTGTTTAACTTTTACAACTTAAATAAATTGCATGCCAAGATTTATTTAATATAAACTATTGTATATTTTTGTTCATTTTTTATTCTAGAAGTGTATCACAAGCCATAGAAAGTGTATGGTACTTCATCAAAAAGATCTAGAAATTACAAGTTTAAGAAAACACATGATATGCAATATTGTTTTTTATCAATTAAACTAACATAATGTTTGTATGTAATAAATGTATATGAACCAAAATACAGTAACAGTTAACAAACTTAAGTTTATTGAGAAATCTAAGATGAATTTTCACATTTTTTTTACCTTTACAAGTTACCAATCTTAACACATGACTACAAAGTTTTGTTGTTCTTTGACACTTGTAAAAGAACTCATTTCAGTGTAGTTTTTAATTTGGACTTGCAGTGCTAAAATCAAACCATCAAAACAATAAGAATCTTGTTCACATGGTTGATGTTATATGATGACTTAGGTAATTTTGAATTTTGTTTGTCTAATGGAATGACCCATTTCATGTATTTTATCAGGAATCATAATCTTCATGGAAAGTACATCAGATCAGTGGCTTGATATACCTGCATAATCAGGTTACAAGACTGCTGCAAAGGGAACCAACACATATCCAGAAAATTTCCTTGATAGAATGTTGTTTCTATTAATATGTAAGTAAATAATGCACAATATGACAAAATGATACAGCTCACCCTTCTATATTTTTTCTACCTGTGAAAGGCATTTTATCTCTATAAATTGCATTTTTCAAATCATAGCAGCACATGTAGATCTCTATTTATTTTTTAAATAGTACACTTTCTACACTAAAATCAGGCATTTCCAATATGGAAGAGGATCTGGACAAGTTATACCCTATAGGTGCATTTCATGACAAGTTATACCCTATAGGTGCATTTCATGACAAGTTATACCCTATAGGTGCATTTCATGACAAGTTATACCCTATAGGTGCATTTCATGACAAGTTCATATATGTGTGGTGGGGTAAACTATGTCACTGACATTCATTAAAATCACCAAATGATAATGGAAGAAAATTTTGGGACATTCAGAGCTGAGATAAAGTGTTTGACTTTGTGTTTCTAATTTTGACTTTGTGTTTCTAATTTTGTCAAACACACGTGAAGCAAAATTTCAGTACAAAATAAGCATGTGAAAAGGATCCTCAGCCTTTGATTCAGTACTCCATATTGAAACTGCTGAACAGTAATACAGTATCACCACTGGATGGAAATTTGCCCTATATTTCATTACTGATACACAAATATGAATGGGTTATTCTATTGCAATGGTTTTTTTTCAGTAGATAGAAAAACTGTTACAAAAAATACTGATGAAAGTCCAAGTTGGCAAAACAGCAAGACGTAAAAGGTCTAAGAAAGGTTTTATTAAATACATGGTGCCGTTGTGATAAAGATGTTTATCTGAATAGTAATCAATATAGTTTTGAGTAGTATGTTGAATATAATTATCATTATGTCAATGAACACAATTTGGACACTTGTGAAAAGCCATTGTAATTGCCCTACTTTCATTGTTTACACAAGTATTATTATTATGCAGTTGGGTTGATGGAAAAAGGGGCCTGACTAAACCTCCTGAACCCCCACCCCTTCCTGGATCTGCCATTGGATTGACACCCTGTCAAAAAGATAGAATTGATGCAAATTGATTCATGCAAGTTGTTATAAATATAAAGTTAATATCAACTCTACTGGACTGTCCTACATTTTTTGTGATTTTTTTTTCGTTTTATCCTAGATGTAATGTTGATGCAGATTTTATTTGTCTTTTATTATTGTTACAGATTTAAAATAAATGTTCAGTGTATTTATTGTTAGTAGCTGGATTACTTTTTTGAAAGAAGAATATGTCTTACTTGAAATTTTATTTTCAGAGGTTTTAATATGGTAGATTGAATCTGTCATTGTATAATAGTAACCACACTTATCACTTTCCTTTGCCTTTCAACCTTGCTCCGTTATGTATGTGTGCATTTATGTAATGAATTTAATTTATAGATTTTATGCCATATTTCTTTTCTCTCAGTGTATATGATGTAGACATTCAAAAGAATTATCAAACTTTTAAAACTTTTCAGATTTGATTCTTACAAGTTACTTCTGAAGTCTGAAGCAGTACCATATATATATATATATATATATATATATATATATATATATATATATATATATATATATA
>JAECUM010063933.1:0-17045 GCA_016617855.1 Megalonaias nervosa | reverse complement strand
GTCTTCAGCTAGCAGGGAATGTGGGCAGTCATGCAGAAGTCGGGACGATTCAGAGAGAAAGATGCCTTCGTATATGACATCTCCGCTGATGACGACGGAAGCATGTACGTCGACCCATTTTGCTATACTCAAGTCGATCAAATCAATAAAGAGCTTTCATGGTATAAATAATTCAAATATAATCTCCCTATGAACCAAACAAAAATTGATAATTGGAAGCATCTGATGCACCAATACCAAATCTGGTTTCAGACTGGAATCATTGCATCTGCACTTGTAAATACCCGATCGCTGGAAGCAAAGTCGCCCTTAGGCATAAAACCATCAAATGTCTACAACGACGAAAAAACAAAGGCCCATTGGACTCTGTTATGTATATTTAATTTGCATCGTGTGGTTGGCTTTTATTCACAAGTGAGGGTAGGAGTTTGGGCCTAACGGAATATATTTTATTTAAACAACATATTGCATAACTATTTTTGTCTTTGATTTCATATTGTACTTTAACATTATTATTACTTAGAGATAAACATGTGTTTAAAGATAATGAGTTGTATGACACGTTTTTAGATATTAAGAATGATCAAGAAGCAAGTTTGTGGGACGTTGACTCTCGTGCTAGTTATGTTATTTTATCATAGCTTTTATATAAATATTGTTTACTTCAGAATTATTCATTCCATATCTTACCAAATCAGTCTAGTGTAATCAGTTGTGTTCAGTTACAATTTGAGATGATTTATTTATTTAAATTATTCATCGGAAATACAAAGTGATCTTTGACTTTAGGAATAAATCATTATTTTAGAATTATCGTAAATTCATTAAAGGACATTTTGAACTATATCATTGCGATACATCAATACTGTTGGTATATTAGCACATTTGAGGCTACTTTCACATCGGTACTTTCAAAATTTGAAGTCATTCCAAACATTAATGGAATTCATTCGGAAAACCTTTATACTTTAGGACTATTTGGAAATTTAAATTCACACTATTTTAAGTTCCATTTAATTGTTCACATTCTAGTCTAGGGAAATATAGTATGTGTTGAATTTAGCAAATATTGTTGGTTTTAGCTCTTTTCTGTTACTTTGTTTAAGACCATTGAGTCGAAACAACTTATAATTAGAATTAGAAGAGTTCTTGGGTGATAAGGGTATTGACTATACAAAGCACGGACATATTCAATGTAGTTTAGGCAAACATGTTGACAAGCCTCCGAAACCCACATTGCCGAAAACATCAATGTTACCGGGGAAGATATTTTCTATGATTGCATGGCAGTTGTAACAATGACGCAAAACGAAGTGTGAATCGTCTGGACAAGGTTTTCCTGTTGAGCAATTATATTCCGTGGTGAGGTTATCAGTAGAATAACTGCAGTGGATCCTTAATATTATCGACATGAAAAATTAATCGAGGCGAAACAACAGCTGCGAGATGAAGTCACAAGAAAACAGCGGTACTCAAGAAATACAAACCCATATATGTGGTCGCAGATGCTATTTGTGGACCTGGGTGATGTTTTGAATGGCAACGGCACCACCTATAATAGGTACAACAATAGGAATTGTTGTCAAGCTCTATTGGTAGCAGGTAATGTAATCGGAGATGCTTCTGTCACAATTATAATTTCGTTGTGATTAAATCAAAGACTACATCTTTATTCAGAAAATCTGCAGCCTAAGTAGTCTCAATACAATTAGTACACTGCACTTGGTGGACGTTGAAGTTTTAAAAACTATTACCACTGCGAAGTTCGAGAACAATATTGACCGAACTGGGAAACTTCCGTCGAAAAAATACTGGACTCCGAGGCAGAACAATCCAGGCAATTAAACAGCATGCGGTAAAAACCAAGTAATATAAAGCGCAGCGGTTAGGTTTTTCATTTACAAAAACCAGTTCGTGCGTACGTTTGTACGCGCTAGTGATATGGGTTTAAAGATATGGAGGGCTGGAACTAGAAAGCATTGTCTCCGATTAATAAACCAAAAATGTCAAACCCCAATAAACCAACAGTCCCTACTCTTCCAAGTATCTTCCAGGAAGCACAATGCAAAGAAATTACATGACCAGGGAAACTATTCCTATCAAATTATGTTTTGTAGTTTATGCTTCTGTGTTGGAATTTGTTGCTGTTGTTTTCACGGGACTTTCATCACGAGGTTATATTACAAGAACGGAAAAAGCCTAGTGTTTCGTATATATGCTACTCACTTCATGTCACTGCAATTCGAAACAAACTCTAATACAAACTTTTCTTCCCCAGTATAAAAAGCACAATGGCTATTTTCCATCTATTCCAGCCGGGTCCGGATGGATAAGATTGGATACATCTCGTATAACGGGCACCAAATAACGGAAACAATAATTTATTTCTGTGTTATGCTAGTGTCCTTTGAAATAATGCAGCTTATCTTGACGATGATTACTGCATTTTAAACATGTAGTGCACTTGTAATCAATAAAGTAAACTCTGATTTACACAATACACAACAAGAAAAGAAATGGTTGCTGAAATATTTATTCCTCAATTATATAAATGATATATATCCATCTATTTAAAACTTTGGCATATATTGGGGGCAACTCTGTGGCACAAAATCTGAAAGTAAGGAGTATCTGAATAATTTCTAAGCATACAACAAAATACATGATACATATATACTCAGGACAAATACGGTAGAGTATGGTACAACCTATGCAATTAGCTATGGAGCTGAATAAACCAAGCAAGGTGCTGCTAACTAAGGAGTTGCAACAGGGACTGCAAGTAACTAAGGATCTGATAGAGGTACAGTTAGTACTGGGGGTAAGAGAATGAAGTAACACGAAATGAAGCCCCCTCACCTGCAAACAACAGCACATGATACATATAAACTAACTAAACTAAAGTGAGAATGGTGCAACTAGCGAAGGAGCTGCACGTGTGAGGCTACTATGGAGTTGCCCAGGAACATTATGAGCGTGCATCTGGCTAGGGAGCTGCGCTCCAGAAACTGTTATGCAAGTAAGTGAGGATCTGATGGAGGTACTGGTAGTATTGTGGGCAAGATAATGAAGTAACACAAACAGACTGGAAACTACAGTAGCGTACGATGCAAGTGGCCAAGGAGTTGCACAAGGACAGCAAAATCTGAGTGTGCCTTTATACACGGAGCTGCAGTTAGAAAATGAGCTACTACCATTAACTATTCGTATATAGAGGTATATGTGTTATGGCGGGGCAAGAGAATGAATGAACACGAGATGAACATCTCTACTATAAATCTGCGGGAGAGACATTATACCTGAGCACGCAACTGGCTAATCAGGTGCACTGACAAAGGGATGTACTACAGCTATCGGGACTGCTGCAGAACCGCATGTAGTAATGACGGGCATGAGCTTTAATGTACATGAACAACACAAGCTCAGGAGTAGGCAGATGGAGAAAGGAGTACAAGCAAAGTCCACCCTCTCCAAAAGGTAGGCGGTGGAGATGGTGGTGGATCATTGGAGCAGAAAATGTACACAATCACAAGAACTAATGGTATGTGACCCCCATGCAAGACAACAGAGACTCCCACATTTCTATATAAAAGTAGAGACCCGTGACATCATACAGTGACTCGTCAAATAGACTTATCTGAGTGAACTGGTGCTAAAATATAGAGCAATTTGTAGTATGTAAACAGTGTCAAAACCATCTGACTTCCATTAAACTTTGTGTTCCAGTAAGTGTCCCTTGTTTATTATGGATTATCACTTTAGAAAAATGCATTTAATAAGCTTGATTTCTTCCAATATAAAACCAAACTAAGTATAATTACCTTTTGATCAAGTGTATTTATGTCTAAGTACTAAATTACAGAAAAATGTAACAAATGTACATGGTCATTTTATTTGTTTAGTTATTTATTTGTTTTCAAAGAAAAAATATCTAAATGGACTTCAGAAAAAACAACGGAGAAAACAACGGACGCAATCATTCCTCCGACATCATCTGCTTTAATCATCGCTACAGACATCCAGGGAACTACTTTGCCTCGTCCTGGCAATGATATTTATTTCGGAGATGACAGTGCTATGGAGCTTGAGTCCATCTTCAACAGGACAACTGTTGTGTTCTCCGCGGTGATTCTTTGTCCAGTAACTGTTCTCCTTGTGATCTTCCTTTTCAAACTGAAAACCCAGAATAGGAGGTAAGCAAATTTACACAAATTATGTTAATAAATAAGACTTACCCATGTGTTAAACATAATATCATCCCAGCGGTGTTGTTATAGACTCAATGTTTTAATTCAGTCGAGATAGTAGACCTTTGCAAATATCATGGTATTGAAAATTAAATACGTGTACATTTCAGAATGCTCATTATCAAACCTATATTTAGGAGATAGGTATATCCTTTAAGAAAGTTTCTGTGTATGGAAAACAAGGTTAGCATATGTGTCTTTTCTGTGTGTAGTTGCATTTGAACCAGGGAACCTGAGAACAATCAATTACATTGAGACTGGAAACATGGGTATTTGTTATTTTATTTCAACACGGTTCATATCTCTTCAGTCAGTCTGCGATATATGTCCACTCCTATATGTTACGTCTAAGGCTTAAACTACGTAGTAAGATAAGGTAAAACCAAACAAGCACTTAATTTTCCGAGCTATAAATTCATTTTCTTAAAGTATAACGTTAACAAAGCAAACCAATTAAAAATTACTTACAGAGTATGAATTCCTATATTATTGTCCTAAATATATCATCATTTTCACAGTTCTATTATCCAAAAGTTTTCACTTCATGGTAATCCAGCAAAAGTTAAATGTCACTGAAGTTCTTGAATGTTTCACATAATGCGACAGAATTGTTAAATATTCAAGTTCTTGAATAATTTCACAATACTCTAGCAAGATACTATCTGTTTATAATAAACGTTTTTCTTTTTCACTCTGCTATTTCAACGAACAAATTATAAATAAATCAAACTTCCTCTCATCTGTATACGAGACTGGAAAAATTAAGAAAAGAACGTGAACATGGTGTTTTAATTTTCTTATATAGCCACCAATTAAACATCGAATCAACAATTTTAAATGACAAGAGAAGATTCTACACGCATTTATTTTATTCGGTATGGTGAAATATTTTAATAGTCATTATCTGACATTTTTAAATTATTGAGCCAATAAACAGCTAGGGAGCCCATGATATAACTAGAGTACAGATGTTCTCCCAGGAATACTTACTGTTTTAGTGACCTCCATTCAAACTAATGTGTGGCATACTTTGACCGAAATAGTTGTTGATATGACCTTGGCAATCAACATTGATTTATAACGGAAATTTCGCAACGTATTGTAATGTACTTTTATTATATTACAAGCCAGCCAATAAATTAAAGATCTAAAACATAATTTTCATAACCCAAATGTCATACATTAAACTATATTATAAAGTAATATATGATATAGATATACACAACACATGTATTACATTTCGTGTAATTATAATAATTGTTATACTGTATTTGATGTAGTAGTAGTCAAGCCTTTGATTTATACTGTAATTGAACTAGTGTTAGCCAGGTCGTTTATTTTATACTGTAACTGGCGAAGTATTAGTCATGTCCAAGATTTTATACAGTAACTGAGCGAGTATTAGTCAAGTCGTATATTTTATACCGTACTTATTGTAGTATCAGTCAAGTCTTTGATTTTGTACTGTAATGTAGTATTAGTCAATTCTTTGATTCTGTACTGTAATTGTTGTAGTATCAGTCAAGTGTTTGATTTTGTAATGTAACTGATGTATTAGTCAAGTCATTGATTTTGTACTGTAACGTATGTGTTCTATTGTTGTTCCTGGAGTAAACATTATCGGAGTAGCAACAGCATCAGGAGTAGTTGTACTGTTGATAATGCTAATAACGATAATACTGGTTGCATAAGCACATTGCAAACTTTATTTGAAGTAGATGTATGTAGCGTTCAAGCAGTAAAACGTGTCAAGGACCGTTCCGAATTTGAGATACATTTTTTGCCTCCAAAAATATCAATAAATAAATAAAACGTCTAGCCCACAATATACCTCAACGTTTTTCAAAACTAAACTTTCATCTGTTTTAAATCAATTATTGACTTCAATAATAATAATAATAATAATAATAATAATAATAATAATAATAATAATGATAATAATAATAATAATCCTAAAAAAGATATCCATGACGACGACTGGTAACATTATGATAATAATGAAATTTCTTTCAGCACTTGTTACTTCTTGCATTATGTTCGTTATATTTTCATCACTACTTATACAAAATAAGTTTCTATATCCTATCTTGTATATGGTTAAAAAGTTATCAAATTTTAGTACAGATAATGGAATAAAGCAATCACAAAACCTTATACAAGGACCGATACCGCGTAATGATCACATATGACATTTATCACATCTCGGGTACAGTCATACATATGTTTTGAGGCGTTGAATTTCAATGTCATTCAGTAAGGAAACGTTTCTCTTCTTTTTTGGCGGGGTGGTGGTGGTTTAATATAATCGAATTATTGATGGATTGTGAGAGTGAGTGAGTGATTGTTAAAGATCGGTTTTGTTCCTTTTACTTTGCCTGTATTTTAAAAAATATAATATTTCATGTTCTATGGCTAACTAATCAATATCATTCTGTTTCAGACTTCAGAAGGTCAGGGCTAAAGGAAAGGAAATGCCAGTTTTCTTCATCCCAATGAATGACGGCTGGATGAAAGCAACAAAAAGATCAAACCATTTAGCGACACAGTCGTTATAACAGATATCAAGACCGTGCATTGTATTCGGCAAAACACGGAAACGAAATGAAATGTTGATGTCTGTTATTACGGCTCTATCGTCTTAAAATAAGTAATAGAAAAGTGAGAAACAACAAGTTTTGTAAAGTGGAACAAATAATTTATTTCTCTAGAATACAAAGTGAACAATGTAAAACAAACTTACGGCATTGCACTTTCGATCCCAAATAATCCTAGCATTACAGACACAAGTCCTAATTGTTAAGGTTCTGAATAAAATAAATCCAACGCTGAAAGTGATGATGTGTCGCGGAGATGTGCCAAGATTCTCTTGTAGAATCACAGTAATACAATTTAAGAATATATCCTTATTTAAAATTTCACTATAAATTCAAGTCTGTTTCCAAGAATGTTATTTTTGATGAGCACTTTGTATTTCCAGTGAAAAAATAACTTGAATAAATAAATTCCAGCCCAAGTGCCTGAAGATCATACAGCACGAATGACTGTTTTATGGCAAAACAAGATTGTATAGTCATCTACTTGACCACAGGTCACAATTACCATTTTCTAAACTAAACTATTACCTAACAGAATACAATCATTCTGAAGGTTCCATATGTTTACAAGATAAAATGTTAGTTATAATTAGAAGTCTATTACCCAAATTGTTCCATATAACGTGGAATATATCAGTTAGTCCAGGTATATTTATAGAGACATTCCAATAACCTAAGCACAGACCAAAATAAATGTTTACCTCTAGTGATAATGATCCTAATATTAAACCCATACATAAAGCGAAAATATTAGCTATGTATTAGTTGTTTACATATAAAAAATCAATGACTCAGGTCAGGTAGAGAATGAACTTGATTTTTGACAAGGTCAAAACCAAAATATAATTATCCATAACATTTAATGATATAAAAAGAATTTTTAAAAAAATGCAAGGTTAAATATACATAACACTATATGGTTTAAATGTTAACTTACAGATGTAATTAAACTGACCTCTGTTCAAAGAAGAATGTGGACATAATCCGGTAACTGACAGAAGTTTATCAAACCTATGCATATTTACAAGGTAAATATGTGATGCAATTCCGACTTATAATGAAATTGGTTTACATATTCTGTAGTCTACTGTTCTAAATCAAGTACTGAAAATATGGGAAATTCTGCATTCAGTTAAACTTCTTTCACATGAATATCGCAACAATGTAATGCTTAGCTTTCAACGTGACACTTCAGGCTACGTAAACATGGATCGTCAACTGTATTCTAACGGGCACTGCATCAAACAATATGGCATCACGCGCGTTGGACATTCTGTGATGAAAAATGGTTTTGTCTGTGTAAAATTTTCTGTTTATTTGGAAGGACACTTGTTCTTTTAGAGGTTGTATGAAAAGTATAATCTACTTTTAAACGTTAATACTAGTTCAACTTTGCTTGGGACTATTTTTTACGCACAACACATATAAGGTGCAACGTCTGTTAGAATGAACGAAATTTTTCGTTCTTATTTCTAACTAAATAATTTCTACTGAAATAAAAACTATGTGATAAAAAGAATCTCGAACAGGTAAAGATTTAGTATTAAATTTATGAAACTCTTTGAATAATGTCCAGCATTTGCTCGCCAAGTCTCGCAAAATCTGTACATTATTCAACTCATTTCACAAATTCAGTATTAAATTATGACCCATTTGAGATCCTGTATGTACAAGCTTTTGACGTAAGCTTATTTTCACGCATGCGCATATCATGCAGCTGTGCTAACCAATTATCTTTCAAATACTAGACAAATCCCTTCATGAACCCCGCCAACTGAGTTGACTCCAGTTAATCTGTGAAAAGTACGATATCTGATAGCGTCTGACGGATTTACCTTACCAAGTAGCTAACATTTGAACATCTACGCATTTCTCTTACTTTGACAACTACTGACTAAATAATCGTGAGAGTGCAAAACTAAGACTTATTAGCATCCGTTACACAATAGTAAATTAGAAAGAACAGTTGCGCTTCCTAACAAGGAATTATCCCATAAAGTTGTTTTTAAAATAATGGGGTCTGTGTCTGGAGCAATTAAGATACCCTCTTTCTGTTTGAAGCAAACTCTCTCTCTCTCTCTCTCTCTCTCTCTCTCTCTCTCTCTCTCTCTCTCTCTCTCTCTCGTGTACGTATGTATGTGTACAATTTTCCACAATCGAACCAGAAACATCTTGGGAACAAATTTAAACATCTTAGTAGTTACAAATATTTTGTTCGAAAAGAAAGAAATAGAAAGACACAGGAAAACATATTTCACTGTAAAAGTCAAAAGTCTGAACGGATATAAACGAAGCCAATCATCTACACGGATGAGTCAAAACACAATTTGAAATGGCCTGTATGCCAGTTCTGAGTAGGTCGATTCTACCGTGCTATATCAACGCGAATCAGTCAAAAATATTGCGCCTTTGAAAATAAATAAAAAAGTCAGAATAAATGAAAAGAAACCTGAACGAGCATATTTGAAAGATTCAAACTGTGCCGTCTTTGGTAAATAAAGATATACATTTATGGATAGGTCTCGAGTGCGATGTGTCTATGGAATTTAGATACAATGAGTGTGCAGAGAGATTAAATGCTGTGGAGACCATGAATGAACGGATTTATCTCTCTTTCCAACGGGTATCACGTGCGTTTATCTGGGTCACACGCTCAGCGGCTTCCGTATAAGATCTGCACTAATGTATCCTCCTGCATACATACGACCATCAATGGATACAAAGAAAACGTTATAGAACTGTCTTGAAGGTAACTTGGGAGGAAAAAGGAAAGCTATTTTTTAATTATTCGTCCCTAAATCAGCCTTTACAAACTTGTAAGAAGCAAGACTAACAATTGACAGATTGTAGAAATCAAATGGTGTTTTAGGCAAGACTAACTGTTGACAGTAGAAATCAAATGGTCTTTTTGGCAGGACTAACTATTGACAGTAGAAATCAAAATGTGTAAGAGGCAAGGCTGACTATTGACTAATTGTAGAAATCAAAATGTGCAAGGGGCAAGTCTGACTATTGATTGATGGTAGAATCAAACTGTGTAAGAGACTGGACAGATTATAAAAATTAAGTTGTGTCAGAGGTAAAACTAACTATTGACAGTATAAATCAAAATGTGCAAGAGGTAAGATTGTCTATTGACAGATTGTAATAAGGAAAACGTATAAGAGACTTGACTGATTATTGACTGATTGGAAAACTCAATACTTTTAAGGAAAAAGGAAATCTGAGAGCAAAGTTGCAAAAGCAATGGACTGCGAGTACAAAGCATATATTGTTCCTGTTTTCGATCTCATTATTTTCATTCGCTTTAATTTTGATTGCTAGAATGACACCATATTTGTCGTCTGTAAAATCGTCATCCATTATATTGCGGTGGTAGCTGTTGTTTTAAAACCAAGGTTAACTCAGGAAAAACATTTCAATTTCAACCTGGCGGCAGTGGTGTTATTAATGGTAATGGGAAGTCACCTCCTGTGGGGGGAATGAGGAATGGAAATGTAAACTATTTTTACGTCTAGTATGTATTCTAACTTCATCACATACACCGTACGTTTGCAATAATTCACACTGAGAATTTCTCTTATTTCATTGTTTCATGTTGGAGACATTATGTTTAATTTCTTGGTTCCTTTACCAATATACACGAGTTTTACACCGTATCTTTCTCCAGCTCAATCGCTATGACTGAATCATTACATGGAGAGCTTTGATGTATTAAAATATTTTGCTACGGGATCGTCGTGCTTTCTTGTTCTGCCTGTCAATGTTGCACGTTACTTGGCGTTGCTAATGGTGACGGCCTCACAAGATGTACTCATACTGCAAGATAAACTCTGGATCTCTCCATGTATTTAAATAAGTTGTATAATGACTCCTCGCGTTGAATTTAAGTAAACATCAAATCAGGAACTTTCTTTGTTTAAAAAAATGATTTGATTCGAAGGAAGTAGCTGGCTTACTTGGTTTGTGAAAACAAAAATCTGTATTATGAAAGATCATTCCAATTTTTTGTCAGGGTTATTTTACGATATATTTATATAAACTGGTAGACGTGAAATGTACTTGTTGCAGCTAATGAACAAAACAGTAATTTGCAAACACTTATGTCATAAAAGTAAAGGAAGATCGTTATATTTAGTAATGTCTAGGGCATGATGATGTGGGATAAGGTCTTCGGACGGAAAGAGGTACTGGAATGAGGCGGTCTTACATGTATTGAAAGAAGCATTTACCAGGCATTTTTTCGGAAAATTGATGATCGTTAACTGAGTGGATTTCCTATAGCGTAAATGTGACAGCATTATAACCAGTGACAGGAATACTGCGTAATTATGTTTTCCTAGAACAAAACATACCTATTATATGGAAAGGGTGTGTTTATGGCTAATTTATCAATGAGTCAAATGTGAAAAATATACTAAATATAATTTTATTTATCAGTGAATGTATTCATGTATAAAACAGTCCACACACAGTCCACAGTCCACAGCTTCAAGTATTGGGGGGGGGGGGGGGAATTGTAACACATGAAGGATCAAAGCCTGAAGTACTCTCCAGGATTACGCAGACAACAGCAGCTCTGACAAAACTGAAGCCCATCTGTAACGACAAGAACATCGCACTCAGTTCAAAGGTCAGACAGATGCACTCACTGGTTATCTCCATATTTCTCTACTCCTGTGAATCATGGACCATAACAGCTGACTTAGAGAAAAGGATACAAGCCACAGAGATGAGATGCTTCCGAAAAATCCTCGGCGTCTCATGCAAAGACCGTGTCACCAATGAAGAAATACGGCAAAGGATCAGACAAGCAATTGGGCCTCATGAAGACCTCCTGAGCACGGTGAAAAAACGTAAACTGCAGTGGTATGGGCATGTCTCACGATCATCAGGACTTGCCAACACAATCCTGCAAGGCACTGTATAAGGAAGAAGAAAGAGAGGCAGGCAGAGAAAGAGGTGGGAAGACAACATTCGAGAGTGGACAGGTTTGACATTGAGCGACTCAATGAGAAAAACGGAAAATCGAGAGGAATGGAGGAAACTGATTGTTCGGTCTTGTGTTGTGCCTCAACGGTCTACCAGACTACGGTACTGATGATGATGATGATGAACATTCAGAAACATATTTACAAACAAGCTCAATAGTAGGGTTATATTTATAAAAAAAATCTTAATTGATTTCCCACTGGAAAATGTAGATTCACAGGATCATTTCCTTTTACCTATTTTTATGTACATCTATATTGTTTTGCAAGTCATGATTTTATCAATTTCTTTAAAATTCTTATTGATGGCTGTAAGGTGTACAGAATATCTTTAAGTTTGGCCTACGTGACTAGAGTATAAATAGATGCTTACTTGTGTAATGACAATTTTTAATATTAATCTTAATAAGAAGATTTAAAATGGCGCATCTGGCGTGATGTCTCAGTGACTGATTCGTCGTTTCGAGAATAATTCTATAATTTACCATTAGTTGCGCTAGGTCAAGTGAATAGGCCAAATCTGACGTAAAATGAATACTGTATGCTGTCACGTAGGGTCTATTGCGAAGTACAGTTGCAATATACGAGTGTATATAAGGAGAAAATCAAGCAATCAGATGTATTCCGATTTATTGAGCCATTCACACTTATTGTGTTCCTGTTGTAAGTCTTCGGACGTGTTTTATGTTGAACTTAGATGTTATTCGAGAGAAAAAACATTTGTTTGGACATTTCAGTAGAAATAGAACGTTCTCATTATTTGGACACTAATATTGTTCTGGAACTGTTATAAATTATTCGATGATGTTCTGGACAACGCCATCTTGACAACGTCACAGTTCTTGGAGGATCGGTATATTTCCGGTTTAGAGATTTAGAAGGAACTTTTTATTCATTTAGGACTTTCGTAGACCTTTATAAGGACTAGCTTGGATTCACTTCATAATACTGTAAGTTCCTTTCAGAGTTTCATTAATAACTTTGATAATTAAATTGTTTGTTAAGTTTTGTAAAACTTGTTGGTTTTGCTTCTTTTCTGTTACTTATTTTTGTGACTTTTGAATCGTAACACTATAAATAAGATATTTTGTGTCATAGTATATGTTTGCATAATATATTGTTATATTAAATTGTTTGCTTAACGTTTGTCTGTGATTGTATGTTGGAAACTACTAGTTTAATTATCAAGAATGGAAGGTTAGTCTTATTTGAAGTTCGACTAGGTTTTTCCGTTTCAAATCTTCACTTCTATTAACTGACAAACAAATTATCAACTCCTGTTTTAAAATGAGCCTTTGAGAATGCTTTTAAGTTGTGATTTGAGAGGAATATTTTATGTAAAGTATTCATTGGAATTACTAGGTGCTCATTGACTTTGGATTACCACATTATTTTGGAATTATTGTGAACTCATTCAAATACATTCTGGATTGCAACACATTTTAATCTTGTGATAAGACATTGTTTAGGGTTATTTGGGATTTAATTCACCGTACTGTAAGTGTCTCTTAAATTTTCACTTCATAACTTGGAGAAATATATTACTGAGGAATAAAGGAATATGATGAATGCTAAATACAAAATAATATGCTGAAATATGTGTTGCCCTTTCGATTTATACGTGGAAAGAAATCATAATCCTTGACATGGTAAACTTATATGGAACAGCTAATCGAAAAGGATTTAACTATACCAGACCATGTTCCATATGATCAGTTATCTTTACCTTTACAGCGAATTAAGTCCTAGGCACAGTATTGTACGTTGTCAGGTTAAGAAAGTAATTCTTTGAGAAGAGATGAAGACGTTATGTTGCTGCAAAAGACTGTGATGCATGCATAGCAGTTGGAGTTCCGTATTATTTTGGCCGACTGACAACCAGATTTATTTACTGGGTCGATTGGGCATTGCCAAGAAAGATAAGACCGTCATCTATACGTGTGGCAATTGTGCAGTGAAAGCGCATGTAACGAAATATATTTCTTTTTGTTTAAATACCGGTACAAAAGTATCACATAAAACGTTTGGAAATCGTGCGTTTTATCAATGGCATTTTAACACATGATGGTCGAGTGGTCTAAAGCACTCGTCTTTACAGATGATTCAAACATCTCACCTCTGTAGGTTCGACTGAAGTGGATATGTGAGGAACCTTGACAGTAGCTTCCCGTTTGTATGTGACTCATCTCGATAATGCCTGGTTGTTCATCCTCTACCAAATATACCAGTCGAGATGGATAACATAACATGTACTGCAAATGGCGTTAAACTACACACACACACACACACACACACACACTTATTTATTTATTCCTGTATACCGATAAAGATCTTTTACAAACAATACATCTTAATCATTATTGCCAAATAGTTTGCTATTGATTAAAATGTTGATTCAGTGCATCTCTTTTGATCTCATGTGGCATTGTACATATCATTGGCTTGATGCAGGAAACAATGGGACTGTATATATGAACACAGATAGAATTATTAATTATGGATGTTGAGCTACATATGAATAGATGTGTGGTAGATATGTCGGTGGTTGGCTAGACTTTTTCCTATATTTCTTATGTTTGTCCTTCTAATACGACCATTAATTAAAAAATCATATTTTTAATGCAATAAATTACAGGTTTATTGTTACGATAGCATTGTGTATTTCTGTTTCGTATAAATTGAATAATGTTGTGAGTGGGTGTGGAGATAAATAACATTGGCAATTAAACTTATCCTTGTGTGATTAGGTCATTATTGTTTATTTTATTTACGAAAATAGTTAGAACCCGAAACTACGTCAAATATGAGTTCACTATTGTTGAGAACGTGATTGAATTTTAGTCATTTAATATTCCCGTGTGTTACTTTTATTATGAATGGATACTATTATAGCTCAATAAAAACAAGCTATCAAATAAATTAAAACTGCTGAGCATTTACTGTTCCAACCCAAATAAATTTTGAATCTGCCTCTCTATTTGCAGTGGCTTCCCTTTGATCTTGCCATTTTTACCTTTTTAACTCTGTACGTGTGAGCTTTGTTGGTTTGATAATACCGTTTTATATTATATGTGTATGAGGTGCGTATGTTTAAAAAGTATAAAACTCATTTACAAAATGAATAATGAATGCTTAAGAAATTTTACAACATAAGAAAAAACACACGCATATTTGTATGCGTTGCTATGAACTACAACCGAAGCTAATCTATATCAATATTAAATTTTTGAATTATACGGAACTGGTTGTAGGCTATTCATTGTAAACAAAATAGATTGGCAAGATTTAAATATCAAATTAATCTGTCCCAGTCTAAAGTCGATTAAAACATTTATAAATGGATGAAATGTATCATGACTACATTGATAATAATCAGAAGACCAGATCATTTTAATTATAAACTCGTAATCAATCCTAAAGGAATGAAACAAATGTCTACAGGTAAGATCTTTATATTTAGAAGTGGCATACCTCTGTTGCCTTACCATCTAAAATGATTTTTTTTTATTACAGTAATAAATAGAACCTAACTTTGTAATCCTATATGCTTCAAATACAGAAAAATTTATATGTCTTTTAGGACTTCAAATCATTGCTTTCTTATTGAAACTGGTCGTTAGGAAAATATTCAACTCTATAAGCGAAAATGTAATATACTCGGTATTGGGAATGGGAATTATTATAATATTATTTGAGATAAATATTCTCTTCATCATGCCCAGTTTATTGGCTGCACTCATGTGATGGCGGGGTTATTTTACATTGCTGGGATGCAGAGAGGTACTGGTCTTAACTGCAGACACATAAGGTTATAAATTTTAGACATGGAATTATTATAATTTTTCTTCAAAGCTTACCATCTTCTTACAATTTTGAAATTTCTGCATTTTAGAATATACTATAAATAAATAAATATCGGATAAATTAACGAAACCCCAAATACTTAAGACTTCAATATTTGAAACAAATAACAAAATAGTTTTAGTAAAAGCAAATTATTAAATATCTGACCTAAATTAGACGGTATATCATTTATAACTTAATTATAATTGAGCATGAAATTGACAGTGAAATCGTTTTCACAATTAGTCAATACTGTGATTACAAATGCATACAAATTCTTAATAAAGTTTATGCAATCCATTGCACAATATATTTCATCATTAATATTTACTAACAAAAACAATACAGAATATTACGAGAGAGAATTGAATCAGTACCATAATGTATTTAGGTATTTAAATTATTTCATTTCAGTGCTATAAAGAGTATGCAAAATGTAATTAAATTTTCTTACCTGCAAAATGAAATCAGAAGTGAGCTGCATGGTACACCAACTATTATTGACTAGGCCCTCTGACGCTGTATGTATGTATGTATGCATGTATGTATGTATGCATGTATGTATGTATGTATGTATGCAGATATATATATATATATATATATATATATATATATATATATATATATATATATATATATATATATATATATATATATATATATATATATATATATATATATATATATATATACTTTCTCTCTTTATATATATATATATATATATATATATGGTTTGGGGTGGGTTGTAAGAATACAATGTACACCTTTGCTCCATAAAAGGATAATGGTTAAGGCACATAGTCTCAACCTTGTCCTCTAAGGCTTCAGAAAAGTTCTTCGAAAATTTAAGAATTTTGTTGGTATCGCTTTTCCGTTTCCAAAATTGGTTTGCCCAGCAAATGTTGTAGACGCCACCTGACTTCAGGTTCCGACCTTGCAACATCTATTCTATGACGCAGGTAACGAGAAATTTTCTTGCATATACTCTTCTTTTGTGTTTGTACTTTATCATGTTACTTAACTCAATAGCACAGACTAGACAAGGAAACACTGCTATATAATTGTGCGCTTACCCAACAATCATAATCATATTAAAATTATAAAAATTTGAGTTATAACAATAAAAAATGTATTTGATGACAACGGATAGAAAATTCCATTAAAATGATACAAGGTTTCAGTTGTAACAATATAAACTGCATTACATAAAAATTCACAAGCAATTCAATCGTAACATTATCATAACATTGTCATGTATAACGGGATCAGAAAGATACATGAGTTTCAAATGAAAAATGAATCAGTAAAACCACATTATATAGACAAACAGTCACACATACTATATATATATATATATATATATATATATA